>CM062620.1:18020885-18263385 GCA_025617555.3 Puccinia polysora | reverse complement strand
CTCAGGGCCTCTTGTTTCTCTCTGGGGCCCAACAGCCCGCGCAGGGCCGTTGTATGGGGCAGGGGGCTCTGTTTGGAGTCCCCCCACCCGCTTGTGTGCAGGGCCGCGGCCCCTGCCTCCTTCCCTGCCCTTTCTTGGTTGCAAGGGGGAGAAGAGGCTGGCTGGTCCTCAACCAGCCAGGCAGGCCAAAACAAGGCAACTGGCAAGGTGGGAGGGGATTTAATCACCCCCCCCCACCTCATGTGTGGACTTATTAGGCTTGCCGCAATGAGGCAACTGGCAAGGTGGGGTGGGATTTGACCACCCCCACCTCTTGTGTAGCAACAAAAAGGTTGCAGGGACCATCTCCCCCCCATTACTGAGGGGGAGGTGACCTGGGGCTGGGCAGGCTTGATCACTTCCCAGACCACTAATTGTTTGTGTTGCCCTGGGGTTATCAACCTCCAGGGCTCCCTGGGTGGTGATTTTACTGCTCCCTCCAGGGATTGAGAGAGAGAGGGGGGGAGGGACACGCATGTCTGCTGGTTACACCCCCCCCCCCCCCCTGTAAGTTTGACTGGACCCAGAGTGTTTCTGGGTCCACCCTGGCCAATCTGAGGGCCAGGGGCTGGTTGCAGGAGGCAACCAGCCATGTAAGTTTTTAATAAGGACCAATGAGGTCACAGAGGTAAAACAGGCTGGTTGTAAGAGACAACCAGCCAGGGTCTGAACAGAAACAAGGGCTGGTTCAGCCCAGTAAGGGTGGAAAAACCAAACTCAACTGGTACAGGCTGTTCATAAGGGTTCAGGGACTAATGCCAAGTGGGCTGAGTAAGCCCAAACCAATTAGCAAGGCTTGTAGAGCCTGTAGAGCCCATTTGGGGCGGAATTTTTGCCTTTTGCTTTTCATTACATGAGCTCCACATGAGAACCATCTTTTGTATTTAAGGAGCTCTTCTCCCTGCTGTTGTCCATCCTTTCATTCAAATTCACAAGTGTGCCATTGCCTCTGCCTCATATTAAGGATCAATCATAAGACATTATTGCCTCAGCATTTCTTTTGCTTTAAGTACTGCTCTTTGACTAAGCTTGTCAGCCAATAATTCTCAAACTATGGGCACATCTGTCATTTCAACAAATGAAATTCTTGCAACAAAAAGATGAGGATGATGACATAGTTAAAGTAACGCTCTCCTACCCTGGGTATCATGAGCCCTCAGACTTCCATTCTTGGTCATGCAATCACACTAGTTTGCACCTATGCCTAGATAGCCACACCAAATGTATAGTTTTCAAATGGAATATTCCCTTATCCTTCATAAACTGAACCTTCATATTTGCATTGTCTTCACATGTCATTCCTTCCTGCCCCATCCATTACGTTCTTGTATGCTCAGATTATATTGTCTTGCACCTATGCTACAACCTTGGAAACAACTGTACTGTTGTTTCATTTCCCATTCCTTTCATGTCATTCATTTCCTCATCAACTCTCAATTGTAGCTGGCCATCCATGAGGTTGTACCTATTCACCTTTGGATTAACTTATAAAGGTGGTGTTGCCTTCCTGAAGATTGTCTCCCCAGTTAGTTAATTTCATACATTCTTGAATTTGCTAAATCCAGTCATCACATTGGGCTTACATTTAGTTCCCTTCCATGGGAACACCTCCCTCTCCTTGCTGTTTGTTGAGTCAAAAAATCATAAGTTTGCACTTTGCAGTTAGCCTTGCTACTTTGCATTGTCCCTTGCACTCAGTTTCTTCCTTTGCACTCACACTCATCTAAGATTTCCCTATAGTAAGTGGGGTGGTTGTGCGACAAAAACAATGTCTTGGGTAGAAGGGGCCCATGCTACTTTCAAAGGGCCAGAACTGCTGGTGACCACTAGATCACAGTCCTAAATGTTTGATGGCCCTGAAACCATCAAAAACTGTACAGCTCTGTTCTTTCAACCGCTTTGAATCTGTCAGAACTGTGAAAGCCTGTGGCTCAATAGCTTGAAGCCTACCTCAAGGAATAATAAAAAAAGTTTACTGAGTCTTAATCAAAATCAAGATCATACAAGAAAAAGATGATAAGCTTAAGAAATTCAGGCTCCATGTTTTTGAAAGCTTTGAAGTGGTTGAAAAAACATAGCTGTGCAGTCTTTGATAGCTTCAAGGTTGTTGTCCAAACAGTCTGAAAACAAAGAGAGTGAAAATCTGCTATTTGTCCTCAGTTTCAAGAGTTAATGTTCCAAGCGTCTGTGAGGAGGTTTGATGGGATGAGTTAAAGAGAGAGAGGAAGAGAGAGAGAAAGAGTTATAAGATGAGTTCCTTGTTCCTTGTTCCTTCAATCCTTCCCATCCCCCATCATAAGATGAGATATCATGTCCCCTCCACATCTGGGTTGAGGGTGTGGTTTAAGTAACCTTCCCCTAAACCCTAACCTAGGTACAACCAGAAGCAAGCAAGAACAATGAAATACAACCCCTAAGTACAGAACCCTAGCCCCAACCCTATCCTTCCTTCCCATCCCATCATCCATATCCCATACCCCATATCCATCTGTATTTCCCGCCTGCCATTACTTCCACACAGTTTTTCCTTCTCATGACAGGGCCCTTGCGCTGTGCCCAACTTGGAGCCCCCTGCGCATTTCCGCATCCACCCAACCCGCCTTTCCAGGTATCCAAGATACATCTGCGCAATACAATTGGTGCGTTGCAAGACACACAATCTGTCCAATCCAATCCAATCCACCCCCCGTCTCCAGATGCTGAGCCCGCAGTGCAGCTTTCTGCAGCAAAGCTGCACCCATTTCTGAGAATGCCGCCACTGCTGAGCCCGCCTCTACTGCTGAGCGCGCAGCGCGCAGCCCATTCTAACTTGCGTCCATAAAAGAACACCACATCCCCCCCCAACTTGAGTTCTGTCCCCAGAGATCCATCACTATCTCACCTACCCCCGCCTTCCCTATCTTCCCACCCTTCCCCTTTGCACCACTTCATCACACCAAAGAAAACAAAGCAACCCATCCACATCCACCCCTCTTCCATCTATAAGATAACCAAAAAAACTTAAACAGAGATTTTTTTTTCAACACCAAGCCTTTGCTCCTTGTCCCGCGTTTCCCATCCATGGGGCTTGTCCTTGCGTTTTGGGACCTGGATTGCCCTGCGCCCGCGTCCCAAATCCTTGTCCTTGCATTTCCAGACCTGGCTTGCACCAGGCCCGTGTCCCAAATCAGACCTTCCCATCCTGCGCTAGCTTCCCCCCCCCCCACTTGGCTGCTGTCCTCAGCTGATGCCTCAACCAATCCCACACATGTTTCTTCTACTGGCAAATTCTCCAAACTTTTGTCCCAAGGCTCCTTCTGCAGCCAAAGCCCCTGCAACCCCAACTTCCTTCTCACCATCCGTGCCATTGGGACCCAATCCCTCCCTGTTCTGCACCCAAAGCCCTGCCACAAGTGTCCATTGCACCAATGCCAAAACCTCTGCTAGCCATGATGGCACGGGGCTCATCCTTGGCCCATCCACCCCGCAATCCCCATGCTCCACATCCTTCCATCCCACGTGCATCCTCCCCGCCATCAAAGAGGTTTGGCTCCAGTTGCAATCCTCCAACACCTGGCCCATTCCTTCCGCCACCGCTCCTATCCTCTCCAAAAAACCCGCCCGCCATTCATTGGTTACTGAATTGGGCAAAATATCTGCTCCTGGTTCCCTCTCTGCAAGACCTGTCCACCGTTCACCCGTTCCCAAATTGCGCAAAATACCTGCTCCTGGTTCCCTCTCCGCAAGACCCGTCTGCCGTTCACCAGTTCCTGAATTGGGAAAAATATCTGCTCCTGGTTCCCTCTTCCTTGCTTGCTTCATAGCAACAGGCTGAACCATTTGGCTGAGACCTGCTTTCCCAACACATACCCTGTCTCCTCTGGGGAAACCAATCCCGCATTTAAATCCATTGTCTGGTTCTTGTGTCCCAATTGCCAAAAGCCATCATTGTCCCCATACGTGCATACCCAAGGGGCAGGCGTGCTAGGAAGCTGAAGACCCTTCAAATAGATCTTGAGGTCCCTTGCCAGCTCTGCAAGTTTTCTAACCAAAGGGATGGTTGCCAGTGGTGGAGCTGCCCCATAATTCAATTCTGCAGCTTGCTTAAAATTGACCTCCCAAAAATAAGGATCACACTTCCCCCATCTTGCCAACATGTCCACCTTCAGTTTTGGCCAATTCAGATTCTGGTAGCCGCCCATCTCTTCTACATCCCAAGGCTCCTTGGCGTTCATGATGAACAGGAAAACATGGCGCGCCTTATTGGAATCCAATGTGTCTTTGGAGTCTGCAATCAATTCATATTGTGAGATGAATTTCTCCACACCCGCAGCATTGAATTGAATGTGAGTATATTCCTTTGAATAAATGAGAAGATGGCGGGAGGAGGAAGAAAAAGGAGGGGAAACTGCTGGTAGCATCTTGGGTACCTTCAAGAGACTTTGACAAAAGAGTTTCCCGGCAAGACCCCCAGATTTGGAAAGAAAGAGAGTGAAAATCCCCTAGTTGTCCTCAGGTTTGAGAGTTAATGGTAAAAGAGTCTGTAAGGAGGTTGGATGCAATGAGTTAAAGAGAGAGGGAGAGATAGAGAAAGAATAATAAGATGATTTTCTTGTTCCTTGTTCCTTCAATCCTTCCCATCCCCCGTCATAAGATGAGACATCATGTCCCCTCCACATCTGGGTTGAGGGTGTGGTTTAAGTAGTCTTCCCCTCAACCCTAACCTAGGTACAACCAGAAGCAAGCAAGAACAATGAAATACAAGCCCTAAGTACAGAACCCTAGCCCCAACCCTATCCTTCCTTCCCATCCCATGATCCATATCCCATACCCCATATCCATCTGTATTGCCTGCCTGCCATTACATCCACCCGGTTTTTCCTTCTCATGAAGCAGCCCTTGCGCCGCGCCCAACTTGGAGCCCCCCGCGCATGTCTGCATCCGCCCAAAGCGCCTTTCCAGGCATCCAAGATACATCTGCACAATCCAATCCGCCCGTTGCAAGATGCACAATCCGTCCAATCCAATCCAATTCACCCTGCGTCTCCGGATGCTGAGCCCGCAGAGCGGCTTGCTGCAGAAAAGCCACACCCATTTCTGACAGTCTGCCACTGCTGCGCCCAGCGCACAGCCCATTCTAACTCGTTTCCATAAAAGAACACCACAACGGTGTGGAAACCAAGAGGGTGAAAATCCCCTAGTTATCCTTGAGTTCCGGAATCAATGTTCCTAGCGTCTGAAAGGATAGAGATGCTTCAGTAAAGAGAGAGAGAGAGAGACAAAGATATGAATTTCCTTCCCTTTCCGTATCCTTTCATTCATCCATCCCTCAATCCTTCCTCTTTCCTCTTTCCCTTTCCTTTCCCTTCCCTTGTCCCAAGATCTGATGGTAAGATAAGATCCCCCAGAGCTGGGATTAAGAGTGTGGGCTTTATGCCCACCCTCTCAACCCTGACCTAAGTAAAATCACAATAACAGCCCAACAAAAAATGTAAAAGAAACCCTAAGCCCAGAACCCTAGCCTAACCCTAACCCATTCCCTGCCCACTTATGGTTACTTACCTCCAGTTTGTCCTTCTCATGATGCTGCCCTCTGCTGCACCGTACTTGGAGCCCCCCGCTTTTCTGTATCCGTGTTGCGTGCTGCATGATTCCCTTCCCTGCGGGTTGGCCCGCACCCATAGCCCCAATTGCCCGCCCTAATTCCCCAAACTAGCTGCCCGCAAACCTGGTTGGGCCAGCACCATTCTTGGGTCCGTAATGTCCAAGCAGGCCACGGCCCCCCACATTGAATCAAGCCTGACCCATGCCCAGTATGCCAAGCTCCGCAGCGCCTACTTCTTAGCCCGCAGCGGCCACTGCTGAGACCTTGCGCATCAGGGTGCTGAGCCTGAACTACCAAATTCTGAGCATGCTGACTGTGGCCTGGTTCCCAATCTGAGACTATATAATGACACCACATCCCCCCCCCAACTTGATTTCTGTCCCCAGATTTCTTCCAATTGCTACCTTGACTGTTACCACACCCACTACTAAGGTTACCCCCCACTAGGCCTTCTCCTACTATGGTTCTGCCGTGCACTTTCTGTGCCAGGAACGGGTTTCCCTGCACCCTCCTCTCTGGCCATTGCATGTGCTTGTCCTGCCACGGCAGTCATTGACATTGCTTGCTTGGGGACACCATACCACAAGCTTGTCCTGGACCTAATCTGGCTTTCCCATGCAAGAGGGCTTGCCACAACTTGTTTTTGGCCTCTAGCAACAAGTCAATCTTGGAGCAGTCATGGACCCCATTGTCCCTGCGCTCCTCCTCCACCAACCTTGGCCAAAAGCCCCAACTTTGCCTCTCCGTTCCACCGTGCTGGACCACCACGTAAGGAGGAATTTGCAAACCCCGCGGACTGGCAAGCGGCTCTCCGCCTCTGGGCCAACCAAGTCCGCATCAATCAAGGCACAAAAAATCCATGAGTCAAGGAACTCTTTTGACGGCACCCGGCTTCGCCTCTGGCCCTTATCCAAACTCCCGGTCCTCTTCCCCCTCCTCCCCCAGCTCCAGGAACCCCTCCTCCCCCAGCTCTGGGAACCCCTCCTCCGGTACCTCCAGTGGTGTCACCATCACCGGCCCCACGGGATGCGCATTTACTCCGGCATCCCTGGAATGGGTTGTCATCTCTTCCAACCCCGGCTCCACCTTGCGTGGCCACTCCGGAGATGCCTGACATCCCTACTGGTCTGGCGCTAAGGGAGTTGCGCTTTGAGGACTTTGTGGCCAAGTCAGATGATCTCCTGCGGCGGTTCCATTTGGAGCCGGGCGCTCATGGAGCCAAATCCCAATGCAAATTCTTGGAGGCCTTCAAAGAACTTGTGGAAGTGGTGCGGGCAGAGATGGTGGAGGTTATGGACCTAATTTAGGCGGATTGTCCCATCTCCCTTTTCCCTCTTCTCTTTCTTTGTCTTTTCCCACACCTTTCTGTACTTCCCAAGAAAATAGAGTTTTGGAATGCTATCATTAGTTGAGTGAGTGGCCTTGGGCCTGAATTGAGAGTGAGATCAAGTCAGAAATCTGCGCCCGCCCCCATGTGAGCCCCACAAGCAACCTTGAGTCTGAGTAAGAGTCAGAAAAACTAGCTCCGCATCCGCACGCAAGCCTGATATGAAAAGCCCTGTGATCAGTGTCTCATATTGTCAACGTTTCCGGGAAGGAGCACCTGGACCGCCCCAGAAAAACTTCCACACAGTTCCCTGTACCCTTTCTACAAAAGATAAACAGACAAGCCGCCAGCGCCCACACAGCCATCCAAGAGAGAGAGGCAATAAGGAAAACCAACAATCTGGGGTGCCTAGCTATTCCAGCGGTGGACCAGCTAGGACACCCCCTCACCAACTCAATCTTTTCCCGCAGTACCCTGACCATACTTAAATTGCCCATCTGTAGAAAAAAAGGAAACATAAAAACATACCCAGAGAAGGAGAGGAAAAAGTAAAATAAAGGGAAAGAAAAGGTCTTTTTTTTGCAGCGCTCCTTGTCCTGCTTTCCGCTCCAACATTTGTTTTCTCTGCAGGGCTCATCCTTGCGTATACGGACCCAGAATTGTGCCACCCTGGCGTACCTGCAATTTTGCAACCCAAAGCCAGTACCAATCCAAGAACCTAATCAAATCACAGAAAATAAGAAAACAAACATTCTGGGGTGTCTAGCTGTTTGGGCTGTGAACGGGCTAGAGCACCCCCTCACCAAATCAAGCTTCCCCTTCTTCCCTAGTGCCCCCTCCCCAGCTTGGCAGCTGTCCCCAGCGGTTTGAAAACTTCTGCCCTGCAGGGAGAGAGAGACACACGGCCTCATCCAATCCCACGCGGGTTGTTTCCACTGGTTGTTTTCCCAACCTTCTGTCCAGGCGTGCCTTCCATTGCCAAAGCCCTTGCAACCCCAACTTCCTTCTCAAAAGTTATTCCATTGAATCCCAGTCCCTCCCCATTCTGCACCTGAAGCCCCAGCCCGCGTGTCCATTGCACCAATGCCATAATCTCTGCTAGCCGTGGTGGCAATGGGCCTTCCATTGGCCCACCCATTCCACATTCCCCGCTCTCTGCGTCCTTCCATTCCGCATCCATCCTCCCCGCCGTTGAAGGGGTCCAACTCCGGTTGCAATCCCCCAACACCTGGCCTGCTCCTATCCTCTCCCCAAGACCCATCCACCTCCGGTTGCAATCCTTCATTTCCTGGCCCGTTCCTTCTTCCACCGCTCCTATCCTCTCTACAAGACCCATCCGCCGTTCATTGGTTCCCAAGCCGCATGCAATATCCATTCCCATCCCCTTCTCTGCAAGACTCCCCTGCCGCCCATCAATTCCCAAGCCGCACGCAATATCTGTTCTCATCCCCTTCTCTGCAAGACTTGCCTGCCGCCCATCAATTCCCCAGCCACACGCAATATCCGCTTCCTGTTTCTTTGTCCTTGCTTGCTTCATAGCAACGGGCTGATCCAACTCTGCCAAGACCCACTCTCCCAATACATATCCTGTCTCTGCTGGGGAAACCAATCCCTTGTTTAAATCCGTGGCCTGGTTCTTGTGTCCCAACCACCAATAACCACTATTGTCACCATAAATGCACACCTGGGGCACAGGGGGGCTAGGGAGTTGAAGACCCTTCAAATAGATCTCAAGGTACCTACCAACTCTGTGAGTTCACTAACCAAAGGGATAGTTGCCAGTTGTGGGGCCAGAGCACACGCTGCCTCATAATCCAATGCTGCGTAATCCAATCCTGCTTGCAACCGGACCCTGCTGGGTGCCTTCCCCATAATCCAATTCCACTTGCAACCGGACCCTGCCGCACGCGCCTGCCTTGTAATCCAATTCCACTTGCAACCAGACCCCGCCAAGCGCGCCTGCCCTGTAATCCAATTCTGCTTGCAACCAGACCCCACCGCCCACCCCTTCCTCTGTTGTGGATTGTTTAAAATTGCCTTCCCAAAAACAAGGATTGTGCTTCCCCCATCTTGCCAACATGTTCCCCTTCATTTTTGGCCAAGCCAGGTTCTGGTAGCCTTCCATCTCTTCCACATCCCAAAGCTCCTCTGCATCCATGATGAACAGGACAACATGGCGCTCCTTGTTGGGATCCAATGCGCCTTTGGAGTCCGCAATCACTTCATATTGTGAGATGAATTGCCCCACATCTGCGGTGTTGAATCAAATGTGAGGTTAATCATTTGGGTTGATGAGGAGATGGTGTGAGGAGGAAGAAGAAAGAGACACAAATGCTGATAGCATCTTGAGTACCTTTGAGAGACTTGAGACAAAAGAAGATTTCCCAGCCAGACCCCCAGATGTGGAAACCAAGAGGGTGAAAATCCCCTAGTTATCCTCAAGTTCCAGAATCAATGGTCCCAGCGTCTATAAGGATAGAGATGCTCCAGTAAAGAGAGAGAGAGAGAGAGACAAAGATATGAATTTCCTTTCCTTTCTGTATCCTTTCATTCATCCATCCCTCAATCCTTCCTCTTTCCTCTTTCCCTTTCCTTTTCCTTCCCTTGTCCCAAGATCTTATGGTAAGATAAGATCCCCCAGAGCTGGGATTGAGAGTGCAGGCTTTATGCCCACCCTCTCAACCCTAACCTAAGTACAAGCACAATAACAGCCCAACAACAAATGTAAAAGAAACCCTAAACCCAGAACCCTAGCCTAACTCTAACCCATTCCCTGCCCGCTTACCGTTACTTACATCCAGTTTGTCCTTCTCATGACGCAGCCCTCCGCTGAACCCTACTTGGAGCCCCCTGCTTGTCCGTATCCACTTTGCACACCATGTGATTCCCTGCCCTGCGGGTCGGCCCGCACCCATAGCCCCAATTGCCCTGCCCTACTTCCCCAAACTAGCTGCCTGCAAACCTGGTTGGGCCAGCTCCATTCTTGGGTCCATAATGTCCAGGCAGGCCGCAGCCCACCACATCCAATCAAGCCCCACCCATGCCCAGTATGCCAAGCCCTTCAGCGCCTACTGCTGAGCCCACTGCGGCTGCTGCTGAGACCGCGCACATCCAGGTGCTGAGCCTGACCTACCAAATGCTGAGCGTGCCAACTGCAGCTTGGTTCCCAATCCAAGACTATATAACAACATCACAACAGCAGGACTGGGCTCCAGGGGTCACCAGCAGTTCTGACCCCTCCTTGCCTCCAAGTTGCTCAAGCGGTGGGGGCACACTTTTCCTACCCAGGGAAAGGCATGAAGGCCAAGTTCATCACTCTTTTCTTTTTTTTTGCTCAATTCAAAACTTTTCCGCCTTTTTTTCTTTTCTCTTCTTTTTTAATATAAAGACCGTGGATTTGATAAGTTGAAAGGTATGAGTTCAGCCATGGTCCAACTTAAATGTGATCCTCAAGCCTTCCTTGAGGTACTTTTCTCCTTCTCTCCAAGCTTTGACCTACTTGACACAGTATGCACATTTGGGAATCCGAATGACGAATGTCCGAAATGTGGCGCCCAATCGATCATAGGTTGCAAGGTTTGAAAGCGAGAGGGTAGGTTAGGAACGATGAAGACTAGATGAGCTTGAGAATCCCGAAACCCATCGATGGTTGGGATGAAAAGGTCATGGCGGATATGCCAACGGAGGCGGGGATCTGTCCTTCGCCAGTTAATGGCATACTCTTTGGCTTGAATAGGTCTTCCGAAGAACGTTTTTCGGCAGGGGAGCACACAATTAGTAAGACGCAGGGATGGAGGTTTGTATAGTAAACGTTTTGAGTTGATTGCAGTTACCGTAGAAATATTTTGACACCCGCCATGCCGATTGATAACCCAACAAAAAAAAACATGCATGACGAAGTGAATTGATCGAGCTACAGTGGGAAGAGGAAACATCACAGCAACTAAAAAAAAATACACTGCGTACACGACAAAAGCAGAGGATCGCTGTATAAGAGAAAATTTGCTATAAGGGGGGGAAAGAGCGATCAAGATGATCGCAGGTTGCGCAAAGTTAATTCTGACGATGCAACCCGGTAGCCGTAATCAAAATTTAGTCCAAAGTCGACCTGAAGGCAATCCTGGCTGGAAGGCCGTGATGACAAGTTACAGCTTGGAGTTTGCCTGGCTATGACCTTCTACAGCTCGATACATTTTGTGAATATCATCGGCAGCTTCCTGTAGACAGTGCTTTAGCCTAGCCCCATTCCCGTTAATCGTCGTCATAGTGAACCTCATAGATTCCTCATCTACGGCGTAAGCTAAGCCGAACCCATCGGGCACCACTAATAATCATGCAAAGTTGTCAGCTCCTGATAAAATCTACCTATCAATGTATATAACACCTCAACCGCTGGAGGTTCGACTCACCTGCTCCATATCCAAGCCCAGCGAAATGCTCTGATGGTAATGTGCTAGTTGACAAAACCCAATGGGTGGATTTTTTATAGACAGGGTCTTCAAACAAGGCAGGCATCGCCTCTCCCGGTTTCAACAAGAGTCTCAATCCTGCATACACATGAGTAATCGACTGCTTATCAGAAACTGGTCCGATTTTCGCTAAGGAAACGAGTTCAGGTTAAACTCACCCAGCAAATGTCTATCGACGCCTTGCCCGTCACTGGCCCATTTGGCATAAGTCAAATGAGCTTGAGCAGCTAATTTGAATTTCTCAAGTCGAGCTTGCCAATTAGCATGAACATTTTCCATGGCTTTGCACCACTCGAGAGCCTCTAAGGAACAAGAACGAATCACTTCCGTCCGACCAAGTTTGAATTTTCTGGTTTGGCACGATTCATAGGTGACGGGTACCCGGCCGTAAAGTTTGTAGAACCCTAGTTGGAACGTGAGCTGAGCAACTGCATCGGGCGAGGTCTTGAACTGATGCTTGATCACACGCTTTCCAAAGCCTGGGTATTCTAACACATTCAAGGTCTGAGGAGACATCAACTTTTCATGATTTTCCACAGCTTTCAGGATGTGCTGCTTCAAGCCATCGGATAATACAAATCCAATCGAAGTCGGAGGATCAATGGCGGAATTCGCGCTAGAACCGAGATCAATCTTGTTTTTGGCCAACATGTCAAGCATCCAATCATTCATCCTCGATACTGGCGTTCCATCCATACAAGAGTGTTCAGCATTGAATCCACTCTGCCCGTTTTCGCAAACAATCACTGTTGTAAATGTCAGGTTTAGTATATCATCCATCGTCATAGCCAAAAGAATCGAGGAGATTTAACGGGCTCACATTGCTGCTTGTCGAAAAACCGGTTTCTTCCCCCACCAGACCAAAGTGTAAATCCTAGCTAAAAGTGGAAACTAGTATTGAGAGTTCTGTAGCAGAAAATCAAAGACATGAAAAATAAAAAAAATACACTCGACATACCTCATCTCGGGTGATGGGAGAGGTATCGTCTAGGGCTACGCAAACTATGCTGGACTCAATTCTTTCGAGTGACTTCGAGTTGTGAGGATCAATTTTGCACAACTCTGTCCGTATCTGAAAGGTCCATCACGAGTTACGGTAGATGGGATAGGTTGGCAACCCGACGTTAGATAATTTTGGGGATACAGGACCAAAGATGGGACCCACATCTGCCCATGCGTCCCGATTTTCACAGGTTAGGGCTCCCAATGGAAATGGGGTTTCTGCAGAACCGGCCATGTCCAACACTTTGTTAAATTGGCTAGCAAAAAAAAAAAAAAAAAAAAAAGAGCAGAGGATCAGCCCATTGTTGAAATCTCGAGCCAGGGTTAATGATTGAATCAAGAAAGGCTGATTCAGTGTCTCAAGGAAGCGAAAAGGACTGACGACTCGAGCTCAGCCTCTGATAACCAAGCTCCATCGGGTTTGACGACCGGGAACTCATAGAAGTTTCCCTTGCGAATGACGACGAGATGGTGATGGGTCTTTGGATCAAACTTTTTGGCGGTATCCGAGGGCTTGACCGGATACCTGCACGAGTTAAATAACCACCTGTAGCTGTTCATACATAGCGGTCCGGATCGACTGCGCTCGGGTTCGAGCCGCTCGCTGATGGACCGGCGAGGATCCGATCGGCAAGGAGGTTCACAAGTTAGCTCGTGTCGGCACATGCGTCCTCCAGCCGTCGGTCCACGCTGAGTTTGAAGGCTCACCTCTCAGTTAGATCCCTAAACTCTAACAGGGCTCTGACCAAGCCAGCAGCCCTCTTGGGGCCAGTCCTGCGATGAGGATCGGGCTTGTGAGCGATGTAATAGGATGAGAATGGGATCAAGGGGTCTCGGTAAGCCATGTAAGCCAACTCGTTCCACCACTCGCTCAGCCAGTTCTCACGGCCCTCCTGCTCGGCTCGTCTCTTCAATCTACTCTGGAGCTCCTTGACCAAGGGAGACTTGACGAATTCTTCGACGCACGCCTTGGTGTGTAGATAGGCAGGGGTAGGATTGGCATCGGATGCGATGGCAGACTGAGGGTCTTGAGGAGACACGATGGGTATGATCGATCTCAAGTATTTAGCGGCCGTCGATTCGAGATCGGGGACCGGCAAGCTGGGCAGACTGTCCTGAAATTGGTAGGTGATCGACTTGGGTTGCCGCTCAGGAGGCATGGTCGAAAGTCGGGAGGAGGACGGATGGGAGCGCCGGACAGAGTCCAGACGGGGATGGTTGGCTGACGACGGCAAGGTCCGGGAGCAAGCGAGACGAAGCGGAGATGGAACGCCGAGTCTGGTACGATGACCAAGGAGGAGAGACATCCGAAGCAGGCGGGAGAGACGGGGGAGGGAAGGCTGCTGCCAATGTCGGGCGGATGAGGTTTTATAAGTCAGACGCCTGCAACCTCTGCGGATGGGGTTTAGCAGGAACCCTCCAAGGTCCTAGGAGTTCAAAGACGGCTGGCAGCGAAGGCCTGCAAGTCGAGGCGAGTCACTGATCGTCAACCTGTGCCCAGCCAGTCAGTGTCTTCTGACTCAGATCGGTGACGACGAGTCTAAGGTAAGGACTTAGCTAAGAAGGATGTCCAGACATCAGTAAGTGCTTATGCTTAGTAACTGAAAGGTATTACATAAGTACGCATTCCCTTGGAGCCTTCGATTGATGGATGGCGATCAGGTCAGATAGGATGGAGACTGGAGCAGCACAGCAGACGGTAGCACCGGCAATGACGATAGGATCCGATCGATGATGACGTATCCCAATATCCACACATACATAAATGCATACCTACATGCCGCATGCAGGTGGGAGTGGCAAGTAGATACATGCAGTGCATTTAAGTACATACACCCACGTGCATGTAGCGTTGATGCATTGGTGTTGATCATCTTACATTTCCCGGAAAAATTGTCTACATTTCCCGGGAAAACTGTCCACCCACCCAAATTTATGTCTACATTTTTTTTTTTTTTTGAAGAGTCCACGCTTCCTCATTTTCTGGCTACATTTTTCGGATTAATTCTGGCCACTCGTCCCTCATTTCTTGTCTAGCACTTCCCTAAGTGTTGGCTACTCTTTCCGGGTTGTCTGTCCACTCTCCCAAAAAGAGGACAGGCAATAATTTTGACTGACAAAAAAAACAATAATAATAATAAAAGACATATATCAATGGATAATTCAACACAAATGATGAGCCAACAATTGGGGGGAAATCAGCAAAGTTGCTGAGGTTGATGTGGTGGGTCAAAAGGGATGGGCCATATCATGCAAGGTGAACTGAGAACCACCCCACACCCATTTGTCTCTTTTGCAGGAAGCAGACCAATAACCTGGGACAGGGACAACAAAACCTTGGGAAAAAGAAAATATATATTCCCCCCCCCCCCACCACTGTCTAAATTTTCCAGAAAAGCTGTCTACTCAGAAAAATTTGGGACATGTAGACAACTCTCCTGGGAAATTTAATATTTATTTAAAATTACACATGACCATGAGTGGATTGTTTCTATGAAAACTTTGAGTATGGGTTTAAGTATAATAGGGCATATCAGAGTTGACAAACCTGCCATTAGAAACCTGCCATTTTAATGGCAGGTTTCTGAAATACACATCCCCCCTTAACTGGTATATTTCAGAATGGCAGGTTTGATAGAAATGGCCTGTTTCATGCATCAAAGACACCATTTATGTATCATCCATCCATCAAAATGCAAAACACCCCATCCACACATCAACACCTCATGTAATTGGGGGCACCCCACCCCACCCCCTGCCCTACCCCCTTTACCTTTCTTTGCCTTTCTCATCTTCCTACCTTCCTCACCCAAGCTCATGCCTCCCCCTCTCCCACCCTTCCCATCTGTACCTCAAAATTAGCCAACCAACAACTTGCTCAAGCTTTCATCTCCTCTTTCTTCCTTTCCCTTTCCTCTTTTTTTTGTATCTCAATCATCATTCTTGTCTCCCCCTTTTCCTCCTCATCATCATCCAATTTTTTTTTCTTTTTTATTTATTTTGATTCAGTTGTAGAAGAACCTAGATTGGTGAGACAAAGGATCTTTACCACCATTGATCACTGCCACTAACAATGATGATTAAGAGAGAGTGTGTGTGTGAGGTTGTTTAGCTGAGCTTGTCTCCCAGCAAAACCTGATACTACCTGCTCAGTCCAACTTGCATTTCTTAAACGGAAGGAAAGAGAATTAAGGCCCTGTCTTCTACCTACTCCTAGTCTAGCAGGTTGAAGGATCCTGTCCTGTCCTTGACACCTGTATCCTTTGATCCTTGCCTTATCTCAAACTTTCTTGCTCAGGCATGACAGTCCAGTCCTATCTCACCCAACCACTCAGGGCCCAAAATAACAAGGCTATGTAGAAGGACAGACAGGTAGCAGCAAAGTATGTACTGTATGTACATGCATACCTGCAAAATCTTCTCTCATCTTGTTTATATCATCTTCATTGTCTCCATCAGATTCAATTGTTTCATCTTTTCAATTTTAACTTGTCATTTTTTTTATTGCAGCAAATTAATTAAAATACTCCTTAAACAAGCAAGAGTTTACTTTAATTATCTCATTTGATCAAAAATAAACCATAGTGTTGATCTAGCTTCATTTAACAAACATCTAAATATATACACTTGGAATTCTTTCAGCCAGTTGATAGACCTCAAAGAAAACAGTTGGGAATGCTCTTGCAATCAAACCAGGGCCATCATTTCTTCAATATTGAGAAGTTTAAAGATTTTCCCACATTGCCTAAGACACCTCAAAATGGCCAAAGTGAAACTGGTCAGACTTGTATTTGGATTATCAAAAGTCCACCACAAGCATCTTCAAGAACCATTCCTCTCTTGACCATTCTCCAAGTGCTTCCTTGGGGGCTAGATTCACTATCAGCTTGTTGAATGAATCAAACTTATTCTCACTGCAAGAACAGGTTGTGTGAGTCAAGATATGAGAAATTAAAGAGAGGAAGGGGGGAGAGGGATGATGAGTACATAGATTGAGAAAGGACATTTGTTTAAAAGGATCTCTTAAAGGTGATAAAGAGTATTGATGACTCAACAAGATTGATCAAATTTTGTCTTCATCCAAACCAAACCTTGGATAACCCCAAACACCCAACTTGGGGATTTGGAGGGCCAAGCTTTTAAGTTTGGGTAGATTGGATGAGGATTGAATGCTAAGTTGATGGTAATTGGTAGGTTTTCCTGGAGAGGAATTATGAGTCCCTTTGTAGAGAAAATGCTTTGACCAGATGAATTATACATGACAAGGGTTACCAAGCATTGACTGATTGATGGGAAACCTGAATAGATCCTGGAGGGTGATCAAATCAAAGATTGAGAACTTGAATAGATTGTTGATTGGGTAGATCATCTTGAGAGATCCAATCAAATAGAACCTGAGTTTGTTTTTGAAGTTTGAGACCATACCTGAGTTCTTAGTTCTCAATGTTGGTTTGATGAGAAATTTTAATCAATTTATATCCAAGAATTTGATGGTGATTTTTTGGATTGTACTATAAATAATCCATAGATGACCTCATTGGGTTTTTGGGTTAGGGATGGGAAGGATGGATGAAATCTATATGGGAATCAAATGGCTCAGGATGGAGAAATCTTGAGGGATCTTGTTGAAGAAAAGGCAATGAGACGAATCAAAAGGCACTTCTGGGTTGATGGATCCCATAACTTCAGTTTGAAATCTTACCAATCACTCTTGGAGTCTTTTCTGGATGTCAGTTGCAAAAGATGAGAGAAGGAAGGAGTGAATGTGATGATGTGAGGGAGGTTTTACCAGACTGGTCTTGGGCCATGGTGTAGTGGGGATGATAAAGAAGAAATAGAGAGTATCAATATTTACAAATATAGTAAATTGGAAAAAAACCACCTATTTCAAGGTAAATCTGACAAACCTGATTGGAAATGAATGGGTTTTTGGATTTCTTAATGGCATGTTTAAAATTGGAGTATTTTTCTGAAATCTGAAATTAAAAATTTGATTGTTTTATAACTCTGATAGGCACTAATATGAGTTGCAGTATGAGATATGCAAAGAAGAATATAAATTGGATTTTCCAGATAGTCTTTCTTTTAACAGTGTAAATAGATTATTTCACCAAAATTTGAGACTGATTGGGGTTTATTTATTTGAATTTGAAATTAAATTTGGTTTTATTGGAAAAATTTGAAAAATAAAAATATTTTTTTTGATTTTTAATCAACTTGGGATTAAACTAAAAAATATATGTCAATTTGATGCAGTGGTCAGGCCCCATTTCAACCCATAGAAAGCATAATGAAGATCCAGGATTTTCATGATGGTACATGATGGTTGTGCAGCCTTTTGTGCTTGGTGTTTGGGGTCCCCCAAGCATAAAAACCCCAAATGATGCTACATTATGAACATAAAAACTCCAACCAATGCTACCTGATTTTCCTTAAGTTTTCAACTATCTCATGGGCCAAAATTTGACATGACACTTCATTTTGGTCTGGGCCAAAATGAAGTGTCATTTCACACATCCTCTCTTGAAAAATCCCCCCTCCCCTCCTGATCACCCATTCCCAACCTCATCTTCTTTAGCCCTCACCCCTCCCCTCACTCAGCAATGGACATTATTATTTATCCTCAAAAAAGAAACCCCCATGCTTGAACCCCCAACAGTTTGAATACTCCCAGATTTCCCTCCAACTCCAAAGATTTCATCCAGAACACCCTATCTTCTTCATTAGAGCTTCCAGAAAAATTTGGACCAAGTAAATTTGGATCTTTGCAGCACCAGAAAATCTATACCATTCCAATTTATTCTTTTGGAACTCAAAATATTTTCCAATCACCTAGTATGCATTACCCTTCTGGAGTTCTATCTCAGACCTTTCCCTCAATAGAGCTTCCAGAAAACTCCAAATCAATTGTTCTGGCCAAAACCTATTTTCAAATGTCAAACCAAATTTAGGAATGGTCCCCATCCCAATCTCCTGAATCCCAAAATTTAACCTGGAGAATCGAGCCCTCCAGAATTCTATCAAGCAAGATGTAAACTAAATCAATTCCACACCTACCCCCCCACCACCACAAAAAAAAAACAATCTGGTTGGGTCCAATGGAGGTCATGGCCTTAGATTTATATTTAGAGGCTTGTGAAGAAGGAAAAAAATCTGATTAAGGCTTCAAAGCTGAGGTGCATTTTTTTTTCTCAAAAGATCATGGAGAGGTTCCCTAGTGTCTTTTGGATTAAACATGTGGCAAAAAATAATTGAAAAGACTGATGGCCTTTTTGCATCCACAAAAGTGTCATGAAGCAATATACAACCAAAACTTCATACTTTAATGAGCACTTTTGCTTGGTTAGCATGTATAACACATGACCAAAAAAGTTAAATGTGCATTCGGAATCCAAACTTTTCAAGAAGTTGGAGAATAAACTGGCAGGGGTTTGCATTCCCAATTGACATAACTCTAAGGTGCTTGAAAATAAAAATCTCTTCAAGCCCCATGGACTCCATCATGCCTCACTTGCTTCAAATTTCATCCCATCCAACCCTATTGCTTTCAGCCAAAAAATCATCATCATCAAATGAATCATCCTTGAAGGTCTTCATCTCTGGTTGCAAAGATGTGTCCAGCCTTACAATAACCTTCCTTTGATTGGAATTAAATATGTCAATTTGATTCTAAATAGAAATCCAAAACAAATTTTGGAAATGTTTCATTAATTATAATCTCCAGAATTCTTTAATCTCTCAGAAAAAATAGCATAAATTTATTCTAAGCCATGCTAAAAACTGATGTTGGCAAAGGAAAAAATATCTGTGTTTTTATAAATAGTTGGACATAATGCAAGCAACTTTCAGACTCAAGATCAGTTTGAGAATTCTGGTCAAACAATCTCTAAGTAAGTATTTTTTATGATTTTTGGGTCTGGGACTTTTGGGATCATAAAATTAGGCTGATTGGGCTTATTTTGATTTGGTAGAGTATTAAATCACATCCTTGAACTACTAGTCAGACTATCTCAAAAATATAACAAGGCTCCTAGATTGGAAACAAAACCAGAATCCATTTGAAGCAATCCCAAATTTTTCCTTTTTTTTTGAAAATTTCTTGGGGGAACTTGATGGGGTACAAATCCCAGTAAATTTCACTGAGTCTGAAACAGAGGCTTACCAAAATTGCACAGGTTTTTTATTGAAGAATTTCCTTGGGCTCTGAAACTTCCACATGATGTTCATTTACATCTATGATGGCTGGGAAGGGTCTTCCCATGATTTGTGAGTGCTTGCAGATGCTTGGTCAAAGGATTTTAGCATTCCCAATGAAAATTTCTATTTTTAAGATGCTGGGTATCCTTCAATTCAGGGGATCTTAGTAACTTGCCACAGTGTGTGGTATCATTTGGGGGAGCAGGTGGTTTCAAAATTAAAGTAAGTTGCTTGGTGATTTTATTGCTCTAAGTTTCAAAATAGAGAAGCTGATTTGGTTTGGTTTGATGATAACTGGTAAAGATCCCAAAAAAAGAAGATATTTTCAACCTAAGACATGCCAGTTTAAAAAATGCAGTTGAAAATATATTTGGCATCTTCAAAAAACAAATCCCAATTCTAAGCAAAGGTTCCAAATATTCAACAACAACCCAACACAACATAGTCATTGCGCTTCCAGGGGTTCATAATTTTTGTGTACTGAACCAGGGATTAAAAAAATTCAAATATGAGCTAAATAAAGCTTTGGATGGTAAATTGATCAATCACCATCCTACTAAATATAACATACCAGTCCAGGCACAGCTCAAATATTGGAGGGATGAAATTGCCAGTAGGATGTGGAATCAAAATCATGGGATGGTTCCGTGATATTGGAATGTGTGAGAGGATGATCATTGGAAACTTTTGTAAATTTTTGTATTTCCCTTTCAATCTCATGTGTATAGCATGTAATAAAAATGATTATTTCAATTCATAAAAGAGTGATGCAATATCACAAAAAATATTCTTAGTCACAGCAAGTAAAAGGTAAGAAAAAGACCATAAAATGCAGGGGTGAGAGTAGGTAGAATGTGATGGGGATGCCATATAGCTTTTGATTTGATACATCATCCATATTTTGTGCACAAAATCCTGTTTGATTTGCAGGAATGTAGTTGCTTTAGCCTCATTTTCCAGAACACTAAATCTGGAAATTAAGGCCAAGTTTTCAGCTATCCCATTTGCAGCTCTTTCTTGATAGAGGTCCAGTGCTTGCTGGTGAATGTTGAGAGATTTCTCCTGTGAGGTCCAGAATTCAAATAACTTGTCCACTGCTTTCTCAAAATCATGACCATAGGTCCAAGTATCTTTCCATTTACCTCAAATTTTATCATAGCCTGTTGTATCAGTTGCCATGCTATTTTACTTGTTTCTTATTTCATTATGACCATAAAAAATGCTCAAAATTTAAGCCAAAAGAGCCCCTGTTGCCACACAAGATCCAAAAATGATATCCAGCTGGAAAAATTCCAGGAAAGGAGTACAGCAAAACTTGCAACAATTCACATGGGACTGTGTGGAAAAGAAGAAAACAATTCAAGATAAACAAATCACTAATGCAAAACTGACACATCAATTACCTGCAAGAACTGATCACACACAGATTTGGGTGCCAAGAACTTGCAGTTGATTTAATCTCATCCAAATCCACTGGCCTTCTTCAATTCTAAAAAAATGTCATAATATTTCTTGAATGACTTAAAACAAAATCTGATCAACAACCAGCTCAAAATCATCTTCAAACAAGCACATACCTGTTTCAATTTTGATTTGAACTTGTTCTCATCTAAATATCCCTTGGGAAAGAAAAAATTGAGCTCCTGAGCTACCCATTGGCGCGCCTCTGATTTGAAACCAAAGTCAGAGCGCCTACCAAGATTGGTGGCTTCTGATTTGAAACCAAAGTCAGAGCGCTTACCAAGATTGGTGGCTTCTGATTTGGAACCAAAGTCAGAGCACTTACCAAGCTTGGTGGTTTTAAAATAAAACTGCAAAGCCAATGATTTAATTGGGCTGGTTAAAAGAACTTTCCTGGAGAAATTTGAGACATTATGTCATGATTCAATCCCAGCCACATTTTTTTTTCCGGGCAAATCTTGAGGTATAGGACTGACTTGACAAGGTGGATTTGGTGACCATTCAACATGCATTGAATACTGAGAAAACATGCCATTGGGTGGCATTCATTAATACTGAGACATGACAGGCTGGGATGGGGAAGTGTTGGTCAATTTTGGAGGAGTAAATGGGGTATTGGAGGGTGATCTTGAAGGGGTAAAAGGGTGGACAGAGGATTTATGTATGCACAAAAATACACACAGTTTATGTACTTACCAATTTCATGAAACTAAAATATAGGTCCAGAGCAAAATTTGGGATTTGGCTGGTGCTCAAATATAGGTCCAGACAGACATTTGGGATTTGGCTGGTGAGATCATCAAGCGTTGTGAGAGAAATATATGCCAGCCATGTGAATGGTGGATTGAAAACATCTGCCTTGGAAAAACTGAGATCCCCAAGTCCCCATTATAAAAAATAAGGTTTGTGCAAGGTTTTCATGTCACTTAATGACAATTTGTGTGGATGCAAACAGGCCCTGAATATTTTTCAAAAGCCTGCTTCAGTCTGTGAATTGTCTTATTCTAGCTCTTCCTTGGTCCTCTGATCCATGCTACCTGGAAGAAATATTCTCCTTCAAAGCTCTGAAACCTTGTTTAAACAACTTTTACTGTAAGAACTCCTTGAAAAGGTTGAATTAGATTCTGAAATAATACACACACTAATTATTAATGATGATAGCATAAATATTTGACAATTTTTATATTATTTTATACCCCTACTACATATGTGCAAACTTTGCCTTATATACACACACTTCCCAGACTGCTTAAAAAGAAAAGAAAAAAGTAAAATTCCCTCTGAAATTTATTATGCCCAATCCCTGTCATGCTCCACATAACCCCAATCCATCCACATGTAATCTTCATCAAATTAATTGTCATCTCCAATGGTGCACTGACCAATCTTCCTGAATCTGCCTCCTTAATTGATCCCCTTTGATCTTCTGCATGCCAGATTCCTTGAGTTTCCCTTAATCTTCCATTTCCAGCAAACACCTTCCCAATCAATTATCTTTCCCATACCCCATACTTGGTCTTTTTTAATTATTTCCTTGTCTGATTTCATTATCATTTTGTCTCCCTTATCTCTGCTTTCCATAAAAATAGCTATTCTCTTCATTAGAAATAAATTTTATTTTCTATATTCATAACTTATAGATTTTCTGCACCCATTAATCCAATTTTCATCTCCTTATTTTCCAACCAATATTACTTCAGTATTTGAAAGGCTGCACAATTTCTGCCCAGGCTCCTATAATGATTTTACCTTGTGAAGATTTGCAATTTGTATGTTTTTGTGCCAGCAGATTCCCTAAAAGCCTGAGACCCCCAAAGCCTACTTCTGTGTCCTCTGCATCCTTTGGCCACTCACCAGTCACTGCAAAGACTATGTCTATATATATCCACACATCCTCCCCCAAATTGAATTATGTGACCATTGTTTCCAACACCACTCCAACCCCTCCACACCCTTCTAAACCTAAAATGTCTATCAACAATTAGCTATCCCATTATCCTCTAACCCTATTCCCAGAGCTGAGATCTTTCCTCCTATCATTTCCTACAGGCACCCTTGTATATACATAAGAAAATAATATGGCCTCCAGAAAATACTGTATGTGGACCAGTAGGGCCTGTACCTGCACTGTAGAAAATAAAGCCTGTTATGCCTGTCAAATTTGTCAGCAGGTGCTCCTTTTTCCCCACCAAAACTTCCTTATCTTGTCCTCCTACTCACACTTGATCCAGCTCTGGCCCTTGTTGCAAATGGACCTTCTGCAGGCTAAATCTTTTGTGGATGAAAACAAGTCCATCCACTCTGATTGATGGAGTCCCAAGCCCTGCATAATCTCTCCCCCTTCCATGAAAAATTCCAGAAACCAAATCTCTACCCCACCACATTGGGTGAAATTTGGCAATTCAGTGGACTGGGAAGAGCAAATTTGTGCCTGGGCAAGCTGCCACCAGGTGAGAATCCCCCTTGGTGATCTGTTACCTCTGCCAGTCCCAAAGAGTCTTTGTCCATGTGGCCACCCCTCTAATACAATCCTGCACAATCCTATGCCTTCTCCAGCTGCACCTCAGCCATGGCGGCCTCTTCCATCTCTCTCTCTATATATATATATTATCATAAAATAAAATAAAAAATAAATTTATTTACAAATGATAGTGTTGGAAAAGTCTATTTATTTATACATTTTTAATTTAGTACGAAAGGAAAATGGCCCAAAAAAGGTGGTATTGGAGCCCTCCAAAATATTGATGATTCTTGCAGAGGAATTCCAAGTTCTCAGTGGTAGGAATCCCAAAAAAAACTCTGAAGTAGTCAAATGAAACAATTGTCTGAATCCTGAAAGCAACTTTTGGCATTGTACTCTGTAAGGCCCTCAGAAATCATCCTTATTGTCACTAGGGATTGTGTGATAATAGGAGGACTCCATTTGGTGGAAACTCCTTGACAAATTAATTGAAGGAGATGAAGTAATAAATGGAGGTGGAGCTTGTGGCAATGGAGCCTGTGGAGCAGGTGTTGGGGTCCTCTGGTCCAGGGACAGAGCTTCAGGGCAGATGGAGGAGTCAATTTGGGGGGATGATCTTCAATTTATATATTATATATATATATATATATATATTAACACCTTTTCTGGGCCATTTTCCTTTCATACTAAATCAAAAATGTATAAATAAATAGCCTTTTCCAACACTATCATTTGTAAATGAATTTATTTTTTATTTTATTTTATGATAATAATAAAAGATTTCTCCTTTATCCTCCTAAATCCTGATTCTGCACATCCTTTTGAGTCCATAAATAAAAAAATTAATATTATCTGGCCTGCCTCAGAGTTAGAACCAATTTATTCCCCATACCATTATACATAAGAGAAAGAAAAAATACACAAAGAAAAATCTGAGTGATACACAAAACTCTGAAGTAAACAAGAGAGAAACAGAGAGGAACTAAAAAAAAGTGCCACACATATCTGAAGGAAGCTAGGCCACTTCCAAAAAGGATCCATAAGAGGAATCTTCCATACTATTCCCAGAACCCCACTCCCCCAACATTTCTCCAAAATATGAAAATCCTTTGTGGACCCTCCACTGGGACCTGCCCAGTTTTCAAACCCTGAAAACCATCCTATTTATGATCCTCTGGGCTCCCAACCACACCATCCAACTCATCCATTTCCACAATTTTTGCATTTTATTACACAGCCTTGTCAAAATCTGTTGTCCCATACACATGGAACTTCTTTGCATGTGCTGCTGTAGACTTCAACTCAAACTGGCTACCATCCAACTCCTCTAACTTTTAGCTTTTGCCAGGTTAGTGGCTAAAAACCTGGTAAGTTCCATTCCATCTTTCTAAAAACAGATTAGATCACTTAATCTCCAAGATTCATTTATACAGAAGATCAAGATCAGCTTTGTGCAATGGTTCCCCCAACCAATTATTTCAGAGCCTTTTGCAATATTGGACTGAATTTTTTTGAATTTGCTTCAACCCCCACACTGCCTTTGACAAATTAACCATCCTATGAAACATATATTATGCTCAAGCCATGAAAATGTCCTCCTTTGTCTTGAGCTTCCGCCAATCTATTTCTAGGTAGGTGAGGATCTCAATATTCTCCACAAGCACCGGTCTTTCCCCCTAGAGCAACTTGTAAGGGCAATAAAACATGCCTTGCTTCACCAAAATCTGGTCTGCAAGAAAAAATATTGGAATAATCTTTTGCCACTTCTTACCATCCTCAACACAAAAATTTAACATTGCATCATTGAAGGGCTGATTACCCCTCTCAATCACCCCTGATCCCTCTAGGTAATACTCCATTACATTCCCAAACTTAGCTCCACAGGATTCTACCATCTTCTTCAAATATTCTCAAATATCTGAAACTCTTTCCACCAGGCAAAATTGCAAACACCCAAAACAGGAAATATAATCTTCCTCCAATAAGTGTCAAACCTTATCTGCAGGAAGATTTTCCAGAGGCCATACCTCCACCCATCCAGACAGATAATCCTGGGATGCCCAAAGTTTTGCAAAATTAACCTCATTGATGTGGAAAAAAACAAATGAAACCCTCCAAAACAGAGTTTACTTCCCCATTGGAATTCCTAATTTACTTTGAAGCCTAGTGCTCCTCCACTGGCATTCATTGCAAATCCAAAGCAAATCCTGCACCATCTTATCTGATCCTGGCCACCAGAATTGGTTTGGAAAACACAGCCAAGTATTAGATTTTCCACAATGGCGTAGTTCATTGTGAAAAATCTGAAGCAGTTCTTCTTGACCCTAAAACCATTTAGCTCCTGGAAGAAGAACTGTGAAAAATTTTTTCAGAAAAAATTCACAAAAACAAGTAGCCTGCTTGGAAAATTCAGCATTCAAAGATAGCCATCCAGTGCCTTGAAGAGCTAAAACTGCTGGAGTGGTAACCTTTCTTTGGCTTCAGTACCTTACACCACCATAAAAACCTCCACTCCAAATCCAAATACCCATCTGCCATCATCTGGACCTCTAAATAGTGGAAAAATTCATCTGGAATGGTAAAAGCCTTTCCTGGGAGGTGCCTTACTGTAAAGGAAAGCAAATGGAAGTAGGCCATCCACCTTTTCATCCAAGAATTTGGCAAAATGTTTGAATTTATAATTATTTGCAGTGCTTCTGCATCCACCAAAAACTCAAACTTGATCCCCAAAAACACATCCTGTAACCTTTGCATTATCTGGGTTACTTTTCAAAACAAAATATTTGAATGAGAGTTCAACAATTTGAATTCCAAGAACCTGACCAATTAATAAAGCACCAGCCTATCTTTTCCATTGCACCCCTGATTAAGTACCCCTCCTGAAACAAATTTTCTTGAGTCCAATGCATGCCAAATTTATCTCTTCCTGTAATCCAGGTCCTTCAACAGGATCCATTGCACAAAAAACTTGTTCAACTCCTTGAATTCTTTGTCAAATTCCTCTGTCCACTCCCACTCTTCACCCTTCCCAATAAATTTCTGCAACAGACTCAAAAAATTGCGAACCATTTGATAAACATACAAAAAAAAACACACAGACCTAGGAATTGAAAAATTTTGTATGCAGTATGTGGGGTTGGCCAGTCAAGAAAATTTTTGAATTTGGCCACCATGATCATTTGACCCCACACCAACCCCTCTCATGCCATAAAACAAGCTGGAAATTTCTTTCCCAAAAATTTTAAACTCAAATCCTCAATACAGAACAGGATCTTTCCCAAGACCTATGCATATTCCCCCAAAAACCTGAAGATCCCCAGATTCTCTGAAATGATCTATTTTCCATATTTCCTCTTTCCTCCTTGATCCCATTTTCATAAATCAACATATTTACTAAATTTGGGATATTGTTTTGGAGAATCCACAAGATATGAACTTGATGGACTGCCACCAATTTGGTTAACCCCTTTTGAAGCTGGGTTAACTGCAGCCTTCCTTGAGGGGTCTCAAAATGCATAGTTAGACAGGATTATTGTTGGAAGGAAATTCCTCAATCCACCCTATTCTCCGCGCAACTGCCAAGCGTTACACACCTGTCACAACTTCTGTCACAATTCCTCCAACTCCACGCTCCCACTCTTTGCCTCATTTTCTCCTCCATCCTTGCTCCATTCTGCTGACCCCATTCCATTTTCAACTCCACTCCACTTCTCCCATTGCACTGCATCATCAACCTTGCTCCACTTCCCCCATCTAATTCTAGAATAAACTCTGCTCCATTCCCTCTATTCCTCATCAACTATGCCATTCCTCCTATCCCCTTCCATCATCAGCTCTGACCTCTGCTTAGGCTTGACGCTCACATCCGTGCTCCTCAACTCACTCAGCTCTCCTCAACCATAACTCTCACCCTACCAACTTGACCAAAAATCAACCTACAATTTCCTTCCTTCTTTGTTCAACTCTGAGATTGCCCTAGTTCAAAATTTTCTACAAACTCAAATTCTCATGCAACTTTACGCTCCCAGACTGGTTTCCATCTGCTGACTTCTATTCCTTGTGTCATTTTTTGTCCATATTCTCACCCATTGTCCCTTGAGCCTCAGAGTAGGAAACACATTCATTGTTTCTTCATTCATTTCATTCTTCTGTCTTTATCATTGTTTTGAAACTCTCCTCTTAGTCTGTTGGTTCAGGTAATTCAAAACATTAAACTCTTCACGGTTAAAAGCCAAAAAGCACTTACAACAACCACTCAAATTACCAATGGACCCGTCTCCTGGACCAGCAGATCTAAAACCGTCACTGCTTAAGACCCTCACCAACTTCATACAAACTCTGACTGAATCTAACTTCTTGCTCTGGCGCTCCAAGCTCTTGAAAATCTTTGCACTCAAAGGAATAGCCAAATGGATTCACACCTCAGAACCAGAAAAATGACCAGTCAACATAAATCTTGAGCTTGTTTGTTACATTCTTGCCAAACTGGACAACAGGACCTACATCAACTGTGTCAAAGACCACCATCTAAATAATGGAATCAAACTATGGAAGTCTATCAACAAATTATACGCCTCCTCCCAGACAGCAAATTGTTCACAGTTTTTCTTCAACTTCCTGAATCTCCAATTTGACACCAATTTTGTTGACAAATTCATCACCAACGTGAGGGCCTGCCTAATTCAAACCTTCAAAATAGGAATTCAGATGGACAACAACATTGGGGAATATTTGATCCTCTACAAATTTCCTCCTCAACTCAAACACCTCAAAAACACCATCACGCATTGACTGGGAGAATCCAAGAACAAAGGTGACCTGGTGCTTCAACACTTGAATCAAATCAAAAATGAAATTGCAGCCAGCACCTATGCGTTGGCCATGATGAGCAAGACAAGCAGGCAAGAAGTCATCAAGTGCAGATCCCCCTGGTACAATCCCCAGTCCTCTCATCCAAAAAGCTTGTGCTGGTGGTTGTATCCACACCTGAGGCCAGGACAAAATCAAGGCTTGAGTGATAGTAACAACTCTGCCAAATTTTCCAACACCAAGACTGCTTCTGCCAATCTCTCTTATACCTTCGCAATGACAAACTCTTGACAATTGACCAAATACTCCATCATCTTAGACTTGGGAGCCTCCCAATCAATGTTCAACTCTGTTTCAACAATCTGGAGGAGGATGACACCGCAATCCAGACCGGAAAGGAAAGCACCTTTCTGACTGCTGAAAGGATTGGAACTGCCAAAATTATATCAGAAAGATGCACAGTACTGCTCAACCAATCACTCCATTTTCCACAACTTGCAGTGAACCTGGTCTTGCTAGGAAAAATACTGAACAAAGGATGCTCTCTTCATGTACCAGGACACAACAACTTTGTTGTGAACTTTGAGGGCAAAAATGTCCTCTTTGGCCAAATTGAGGATAATATTCTGGTCATCAAGGACTTTGCACTCCCAAAATCCAAGTTTGATCACTCCTTTATCAGCCTCTCAACTATCCATAAAAAATTTGGATACATCAACTCTAACCAAACTAAAATACTGTCAAAAGACTTCCCTCAAATCAAGTGGAAAGGCAAACCCTGCCAATCATGCACTCTTGGGAAGATCCACCGCTTGTCCTTCAATAATCATATCCCTTTGCTTTCTAAACCATTTACTTGTGTCCACGCTGATGTTTGCGGCCGTTTCAATCCCACATCAAAACTTGGCAACGGCTACTTCCTCCTCCTCACTGATGAATATGCTTGTTTTAAAACCTGCCTCCCAATCAAGTACAAATCCAATGTCACAGATGAAGTGATAAACTTTGTCAAACTCAACTCCAACAAATTTGGCCATCAACTTAAACAAGTCCACTCAGAAAATGGAGGAAAATTCCTCGATTTGAGACTCTCCACTTTCTTTTCTGATCTTGGCATTGAAAATACCACATCCAAACTGTATACCCCTCAGCATAACCCAATAGCCTAACAAGGTAATTGGACCTTGGTTGAAGCAACTAGAACAACTCTCATAGACATGTCCATTCCGGACTACCTGTGGGATGAAGTCCTAGTTGGATGTACCAAAACCCTCAATCTTGCTCCCTCCAAGGAGTCAAAGCTGAGCCCATCCAAAATGTGGCATGGAGTAAAACCTAAGATTATCCTAATCCTCACGCTAGGCTCAAAAAAATTTTCCTTAATCTGCGTCATAGTCGTGGGGTTCAAAAAGAAGGGATGGGAAGGTATACTTGTAGGCCATAATCTGCATCTCAATTCCTACCAAATCTTTATCCCAGAACTTGGCAAGACTATACGCTCTAAGCATGTCAAAATCTTTGAGGGCGTGAAATTAACTGAATCCTTGTCTTCATATGAATCCCCCTTCAAATCACTCCTTGAATTGGACTCCGACCTACTCAACACTCTTTCATCCATCAACCACAAGAAAACTCCTGTTGAGCCAACCAACACCATTACCTCCTTGATCCCTGAGTCTCAGCAGCGCCCAAATGAAAAATCTAATCCAAAAACCTCAGACAACTCTTCAGAATCCAGTCAATCATCCTCTGATCTGGATGATAAAGAAGTTTTAAAACAACTGGCTCCGCCAAACCAAAGCTTGCAAGATTGATCAACAATCCAAAGACCACAAAAATATGGTTTCCTTTCCAGAGAAGTACCTCAAAGCTATGAAGAGATGAAACAATCACCCAACTGCAAAAATTGGATGATGGGGATAAAGAAAGAACTTGAGGGCATTGAAATAATCAGGGTGTGGACAGGATTTCATTCTCTTCATGAAGGAAAGAGAGCCCTATCAACCATCTGGGTCTCTTGTTTGAAAACCAAACCCAACAGAGACGGCCTCATCTTTAAGGCAAGACTCTGAGTGCAAGGATTCCTTCAACAAGAATTCCCAGACTATGGTGAGACCTACGCACAAACTGGTCAAATAACCATGCTTTGAATGCTGTGGTGCCCAATCTGGGACACCTCTGGACTAGTACAGAAAAAGTAAAAATTTTTATGAACTTTTCTATAGGCTCCATTTAGATCCAAAAAAAAAAACTTCTTTCGGATTGACTCCTCAGTTCAGTTCCCATTTCTCATCCTTCCCTTCTCCTAGTTGTCTAGGAAGATCTCTCAGTGCCTAGCACCCGTTCCTGTGTTCAAATCCCCCTCTCTGACGGTACTCCTTCCCTTTTGGGCCAAGGACCGGTCGCAAGCAACTTTGCTTGCTGCATCCAATGCTCATCACCATCCCCCCCACCATAATTGTCACCCCAAGTCCAGATTGCAACTTCACCGCCATCACCATCACCATCATCCCTCCTGGGACTCTTCCACCTCCGCCTTCCCCCTTCAACAGCGTCCCGTGGGATTCCTGGTCAACAAGTATGGCAACAAACAGGACCCATGAACATTTTCAAATATCTGCTCTTGCCTCCTTGGCTCAATCAAATTGCATCAAATCACTCTTGGATCAGAGATCCAAATCTTACAGATTGCCAATTGCTAAGGATTCTTCAAGCCACTCTTCTCCAAGCAAATACTATATCTACCCGCCAATACCGCATCCTTCCCCGCCCCAATTAACCCCGCCTTGGTCCTTCAAGAAACCAATCGGATTGAGGGATGGTCAGATATGTTAACCTTGGATCCTCATCACTCTTCCTCAAACCCATTGTCACCGTACAGACTCTCATCCCAATGGCAAGCCCAACAACCTCAATTTGAGAAACAATGTTTTAAAGGTGTCCCGGATTGTTGGTGGAGAGTTTCCTGGGAAATGATTTTAGACAAGCAATATCAATCCCATCTCTCTCAATCATCTTTGAATAAAATCCTTGTTGGAACCTTTGCGCCGCCGCCTCAATCCACCTCCAGCTCACTGATCTCCCGCGCGGCTTTTCCATTGCCCGCACAGGTCTCAACTGTCTCCCAGGCCCGTCAGCATGTCCGCGGGCCCCTCAATAGCTACTCTCCTGCCCGTGCCAATCATTGGAACGGGCCAGGGTCTTGATTCAACTCTTCTGTTTTTTTTCTGAGTGTTTGTTTGTTTCTTTTTTTTCTTTTGTTTTCTCATGACAATCATCCTAAAAAAAAAAAACTTTTTTTCCCGCTTTATTTGTAAATCTCTCTTGTAAATAGTCTACAGACCTCTTTTCTATAAAAGGAGGGGCTCTCCCCTACCTTTTCAAAAAAAAAGGGAATCCATGGGAGTGTGTGCATGTGCCCCCCCCTTTATCATTGAAATCAAATCCTCATCCTCATCCTGGGTAAATCTATGATTGCCCCCTGATCCATTTGATCCTTAGTCTTTGCCCCTTTGTGGCCTGATCCTTATCACCAACCAATAGCCTTGCTGGTTGAAGAGAATTCTGTCTATTTGAATTCTTGAGTGTGTTATACCACTCCTTGATCCCTTTCTCTGACCATACTGGTCTTGATCCCTCCTTGATCATCTTTCTGGAGCCAATCACAATTGATTGAAGAGGTCTTATTAAGCTTAAGACCTGGAGTGTTATACCTCCCTTGTTATTTTGGAGTTTCATTCTGCCAGCCTACTCTTGAGTTCCTTGAGAAGTGTTGAGGTTATCCTTGCTTCAAATCAGTTACTGTTTGCTTTTAGAGCTTCTTAAAACATAGTGCTTTGCCTTGTACAGCCACCCTCAGTTATCTGGTACCCTTCCAGCGCTTCATTGCGGAGAGTTGGGCAGGTTCATTGAGAACCTGCAGGTTGGTTGGGTTTGAGTTGATCATCCCCAATCTTCTGCTGACTACCAGAGTTATTAGCTTGTGGGCATTGTTTACATACAAAAGCTTTGTTCTTTGAACTTTAAACAAAATTTAGCTTCTTTTGTCCAAGTTTTTCCCACATAATCTTGGCTCAGATATTGCTGTTCCATTGCTTCCAAACTACTATCATCTTTATCCTTTACTACTTGATTCCTCATTTACCAGGTTCTGGACCTTGATCTTGGTTACATTTAAATATTTTTGTAACACTCAGGAGGGCAGCCTAAACAGCACCTTTCCCCTCAACAGAAATGTTAGAGTTTGAGTTTTCATTTATGTGACTTTCACTGGAGTTCAGAGTACCATTGATTGGATTGATTTGATCTTATTATTGTTAACATTCAAGTACTAAAACAACAGGTAAAATGTAACTGGGTTGTGTTGTAGTATTGTGATTATCAGACTGTTTAGTCATGGCTATCAGACTCTTTAGTCATAGCATTTCACTTACCATGTCACTTAAACTGCTTATGCTAATTTTACCTTATTCATTTTTTACTCAACCACTTGTTGGCCAATCATGTATTTAGTCTATATAAACCATGGTACTCTCAAGTGGAATTGATCATCTGTTTAGCCAACACATCAACTGGAGTGCCCCTTTCCTCCTGATATCAGGTCCGTTACACTTGAAGTTACAAGCTCCTTTCACTCATTCTTTAATCCCTTCATCCAATTTGAGCTTAAGCTCTTTTTATATTTTACATGGTTAAAAGCCTATACTCAAACCAAGCCAACGGCCTTTCATTCAACTGGTTTGCCTTCAAAAGTCTCATCCTGACATTTGACTCTTTTGGCAAGGGGTTGAGATGAGGATCAGCCATGTCATTGGCCATCAGGGCAATCATCAAACTTGCAATCGACCAAATCCAACAATCACTTTGTTATCTGGATCATCCGCACCTCAAGACTCCAAGTTGTTTGTGTTGCTAGTACAAATGAGAAAGACTTCCAATCTCACGTGCGGAAGAAAACAACTATAAAGATCTTACCCTCCTACCAACGCCAACACAGACAACGATGGTGATGAAAATCTTTTGATTGATCCTCAAATTTTTGGTTCAGGCCTTGCAAGGTCACAATGAGCGAGCTTGGTCCACAGCATGGAATCCAAGTCTTCCAATACTAGCTTCTTCCTCAACCAAAAAACAACTGAGGCTTTGTCAGTACCATGTGATGTCAATCTCACTTGATTGCCTCTATAGTGTTTCAAGACTCCGCTAGTATATTCATCAAAATGCTGGACACCGTTTATGGATGACCCAAGACTTAAACACGTTGAATGACCATGGCCAAAGCAGCCCCTCCCCCATCACAAACTCTGGCTAAACCATATTCACCCAGTTTGGGATAGTGAGCCAGTGTGACAACAATCCTGCAACCGCTACTACCAATGGGATGACCCAATGCAACCGCTCTGCCGTACACATTGACCCAATCAGAGTTGATCCCGAGTACTTTTAGGTTGGCAAGGGCGACTACCGAGAAAGCTTTGTTGATTTTGATTTTGGCCAACCAGATTAATTGAGATCATCAACCCCTTTCCCTATTCTCTCTTCAGCCTTCCCAAACTTACTCCCACTTGACCCATTAAATTGTATCACTCACCTTTGACCATCAATCATCAAGACCTCATGAGCTCATTCAGGCCATTTGAAGCATCCAATCTCTTCAAGTTCAACCACATCAACCTTGATGCCTACACGGAAACCTATTCAACCAGTTACTACTTGAACTAATTGGCCACATGGCCCAACTTGATGAAAATTGCCAAATCTCCAAACCATCAGATCATGGGATATGTGATGGGTAAGGTGGAAGGTGAAAACAAAGATTTTCATGGGCACATGAGCGCTATAACCGTAGCGCCATTGTACCAAAGGCTTTTGCTTGACAGAGAGTTGATAAAGTTGATAGAATCAGCCTCAGATCAAGAACTATGTTACTTTTTCAATCTCTTTGTCAGGGTCTCAAAAATCCTAGCAATCACAATGTACGAGCAATTTGGGTATTTGGTTTATCAGCAAGTTCAAAATTACTACACTGGAAGTGGAGTCGGTCATCAGTTGCAAGAAGAAGATGCATTTGACATGAGGAGAGCTTTATTGATTGACAAAGACAAACGAAGCGTTTGGGAAAACGTAAGAGAGGTCTTGGTCAATCATCCGTCATTTTGAAAGCACCCTCTGGAGTTTGCCTGCTGCGTTCACACTTTACCTACACCTTATTTTCTTCATAAATCATCCATCAATTTTCACAATCATTCCAGTACTCAACTCCAAAAATCAACCAAATCAATTTTATCAATTCTACACAATCAAATCCAACCTTGAACAAATTCAACACATTGTACAAGTCATTCACTTTTTGAACTGAAGAATTTTCCAGCAAATAGTAGAAATTATACTTTGAAGATAGCAGTTGTATTCAAATATGCCTCAGGAAGTATACAAGTCATTCAGCTCATCTTATTAATCAGTCAATAACCTGTATGTAGAATTATTCCAGCAGTTAGTAGAACAAAAGTTAATTGAAGAAAAAGAGTTAGATTCCTTTTTAGGACAGTAACTTCCTCCAGTGCAAGTCAAGCGGGTGTGTTAGAGTTTGAGTTTTCATTTATGTGACTTTCACTGGAGTTCAGAGTACCATTGATTGGATTGATTTGATCTTATTATTGTTAACCTTAAAGTACTAAAACAACAGGTAAAATGTAACTGGTTTGTGTTGTAGTATTGTGATTATCAGACTGTTTAGTCATGGCTATCAGACTCTTTAGTCATAGAATTTCACTTACCATGTCACTTAAACTGCTTATGCTAATTTTACCTTATTCATTTTGTACTCAACCACTTGTTGGCCAATCATGTATTTACTCTATATAAACCATGGTACTCTCAAGTGGAATTGATCATCTGTTTAGCCAACAAATCAACTGGAGTGCCCCTTTCCTCCTGATCTCAGGTCCGTTACACTTGACGTTACAAGCTCCTTTCACTCATTCTTTAATCCCTTCATCCGATTTGAGCTTAAGATCTTTTTATATTTTACAAGAAATGCCACGGCCTAGCACCATTTGGAGTCTTACAACGCTCTTAGTATACGCTTATCATCACAAACTCCCCATCACTCAAATGGATATCAAGTCCGCCTTCCTACACACTGAACTAGACAAAAACATCTACATCAAATCACCCCCCCACTATGACACACTGTTTCCCTACCTCAAATTGAACAGAGCTTTATATGGACTGAAGCAAGCCCCAAAGACCTGGTTTGACACCCTTAAACAATGGATTCTTAGCCAAGGATTCAGCGTCTCCTCAGCCGATCCATGTCTCTTTGTCAATCAAACTGCCCAAATATTCATCTTTTTCTACGTGGACAACCTTGTGTTCATTGGCAATTAAGCTAAATTTTTCCAAGAACTTAAGTCCCGCTTTTCAATCTTGCATGAAGGGCCTTTATCAAAGATCCTGGGAAATTCCATTGTCCATTCATTTTATGGACTCTGTCTCCATCAACCTGCTCACATAGACACTGCCTTGTCAGAACTAGGACTCACTTATTCAAAGCCCATCAACACTCCACTCACACCCAGCATCATCCTCAAGCCCGCTACAAACAAAGATGCCTCCAACTTCTCAAATCTAAACATCAATTACTGCTTTTCCTCCAGCTACCTCAATTTCATTGCAAGAAGAAACTGACCGGACCTATCCTACGCCGTTTCCTCTCTATCATGATTTAACGCCAAGCCCAGCCTTACCCACTGGACGGAAGCAAAGCATGCCTGGCAATATGTCAAAACAAGGCGCAACCTGGGGCTCTTCCTCAAGAGTGATTCCTTTAAATAAAACCTTGAAGCCTGGAGCAATCCAGATGGCGGAAATAACCCAATCTCACAAAGGAGTCACAGCGGCTTTATTATCTTACTGTATGGCTGCGCCGTCTCCTGGAACAGCTATCTTCAACCAGGAGTTTTGCTTTTGTCACTTGAAGGCAAACTCAAGTATCTAGTTCCGGCAACGCAAGAAAAGATATGGATCCTGAATCTTCTGAAAGATCTAAATCCCTCCATCTCCCTTACAAACTGCTCTTGCATTGAAAACAAATCCCTGAACAACCTGGTCAAATTTGAATCTCACCACGGTGCACTTAAACACATCAACATTCAACAAAAATGGCTTTGAGAGCAAAATTTGTCAAAAATACTTGTCACAGACCTTGTGAAATCCAAAGAAATGTTGGCTTATTCCCTCAAAAAACCTGCCATCAAGCCCTCTGTCACCAAACTGACATCCTCCATATTGCAATCTCTCACCTGAACACAGCGCATGTTGGAAGGAAATCCCTAAATTCCCCTGCCCTCCGCACAACTGCCCAGCATTACACACCTGTCGCAACTTCTGTCACAATTCCTCCAACTCCACGCTCCCACTCTTTGCCTCATTTTCTCCTCCATCCTTGCTCCATTCCGCTGACCCCATTCCATTGCCAACTCCGCTCCACTTCTCCTATTGCACTCCATCATCAACCTTGCTCCACTTCCTCCATCTCATTCTAGCATCAACTCCGCTCCATTCCCTCTATTCCTCATCAACTACGCCATCCCTCCTATCCCCTTCCATCATCAGCTCTGACCTCTGCTTAGGCTTGATGCTCAAATCTGTGCTCCTCAACTCACTCCGCTCTCCTCAACCATAACGCTCACCCTACCAACTCAACCAACCATCAACCTACAACTCACAATCAGCCTACAATTTCCTTCCTTCTTTGTTCAACTCTGAGATTGCCCTAGTTTCAAATTTTCTACAAACTCAACTGCTCATGTACCTTTACGCTCCCAGACTGGTTTCCATCTGCTCCCTTCTATTACTTCTGTCATTTGTTGTCCATATTCTCACCCATTGTCCCTTGAGCCTCAGAGTGAGAAAACCATTCATTGTTTCTTCATTCATTTCATTCTTCTGTCTTTGTCATTTTTTTGAAACTCTCCTCTTAGTCTGTTGGTTCAGTTGATTTGAAACATTAAAATCTTCAATTATGGATGAAAATACCCCTTATCATACCCTCCCATAACATCTACAAGCCCATAGAATGCCCTCCAAGTCATGTTTTCAATGAAATCCTCCAACTTTGGAGGAAGCCCAGAATCATGGAATGTTCCCAAATTCAGTTTCTGTTAGTTATTCATGATATTCAAGCTTTTTACATCATGCTTGAGCACCACAAAGATTGGAATGAAATAACTGGAGCAAAATTTCTCATAAGTCCAATCTGCAGTTGCTCCTACACCAGCTCTTTAAATTGATCCCATATCACTTCTGGACCCAGAATTTCCTTTGTGCTTCACCATTGGAATATGAAAGGGGACCCCTATCTCTCACCTGAGAGGAACCTGCTCCTCTGTAAATAAAGCCAACACATTCTCTCAAGGTGAAAACCAACTTTATTAACTTGAAATCCTACCCACTCAACCAATTATCTGGACCAAAGTTAAGTACAAAGATAGGTGTTAAGTTCTGAGGTATCACCACTGGACATGCAGGCACGGATCTCAGTCAGACGGGGGAGCAGTGGAGATACTCCACATCACTCTTACTTCAAACCTGGTGGAGACTCTCATAGCTCTGATCTAAAATCCTCTTGTCATCCCCAGATCCTCATTGATTGCTCTCATCTCTCCCACTCTTCTCTACTATTTCTCATACTCTCATCTCCCTCTACTCTTCTGACTCAAATTAACCCCATGAGCCCTGTCTGTGTGCCCGGTGAGATATTTCTCTCTCTCTCTCTTATTCTCATCTTGTATCTTATATTGACTCAACCTTATATCTGATTTGCACTGCCAGTCTCATCTCTTCTCTCGTCTCCATGATCATTGTTGTCACTCGTTGCCTTGTCTACTCCTCATACCTCAGCCTGTAACCCTTCTCACCGCCAAATGTCCAATGTTTGTCACTATTTCTCAATCACTCGTGTTTCATCTCTTTGTTTAATTGCGTTGAATTGCTCTGCTGTTTCCAGTTCCCAGTTTTTAGTTTTAGCAATACATCAAATTAACACGGTTAAAAGCCAAAAGGAACTCTTTTGAAAAACAAATCTCAAACCCCTCAATTGGAGAATAACTATAACTGGGAAACAATGGCCGGCTTGATGTCAGAAGGATTCCAGCAGGCCATGTTGAAAACTGCTCTCAATACCATCCCTAGACTCAGCGAGGACAACTACGGTGTATGGAAGGACAAGATTGATGCCATCCTAGATGTTCGTGGATGCTCAAAATCTATCAATGACAACTCGTTGGTTCTAGATTTGGATGTCAACGACGAGATAAAACTTCTCATCATCTCAAGGTTAGAAGCTTTGACACACAATAACATAGTCACTCCTCAAAATAAGAACTCAGCAAAACTTCTGTGGAAGGCCATCATCAACAAGTATGCCTCTCTGCAAGCATTGAATAGGGCAAGGATATTCAACAATTTTCTTTACCTGACATTCATGCCGGATCAGATTGAGGACTTCATAACCAAGGCTAGGGTCTGTCTAAAGAAAATGTCTGAAGTTGGCATTGTCCTCCCCAACAACATCCTAGCATACCATCTACTATTCAAATTTCCCAAATTGATGAAGGACATTAAGCGTCAAATCATGCACAAAGACAAGGAGCTGTCCGTTGAATATGTTTTAAACCATCTTACCCAGTTGAATAATGAATCTAAAGCTCAGACTAAGTGGGGAAATCAACAATCTTGAACTGAAGTGGCTCTGATCAATTTGAAGCCCAATGCCTCGAATGCTGTTGACAAATCCGGAGAGCGCCGGAGATGCACTGAGGGATTTCATAATCCCAGACAAGACAAACATCATTCCGCGGACAACTGTTGGCACCTGCATCCTGAAGTAGCGCCAGACTGGTGGCAAGAAGAACAAGCCAAATGGAAGTCTTGCAAGACTCAGTCTAAATCAAATGCAGTTGCTCACTATCTGGCTCTGCTCCCGATGTGGATTGATCACAGAAATCCAAAATCCAAATTTATTCTGGAAAGTGGTGCATCTATACACATGATCAACGACAGCCGGTACTTCATCAATATGACTCCGAGCAATAGCCAATCCATCAAAATTGGTAAGGAGGGAGCGGAACTCAAGATAAGGGGCAGAGGTACCGTCCGACTGGTTTGTAACTATTTCACTCTTGAACTGGCCAATGTATTTTACGTACCTAGCCTGGTCATAAAACTCATAAGCGCCAGAGCCCTCAACCAATCTGGATGTACGTTACATGCTAGCAAAAATCAATTTGACATGTCTAAGGACGGGCGCAGGATCTTTGGTGGTACAATTGTAGGCAACCTGTATACGTTGGAGACCCCTAAATTCAATTGAGTATTGCATCCAGGTTACTTGGCAAATGTGACTTGGACGGCTGACGAGGAACTCATGGAAATTCATCAAAATTACAGCCACGCCTCCATCTCTAGGTTGGAAACAGTTACGAAGCACATTCCCGTTGAAACAAAGAACAACTTTGAGTGAATTCACTGCGTCAAGAGCAAGATCACAAAATCCTTGTTCAAGGGAACCTCTCCAAGGGCGACAAAGGTTTTCAAACGGATTCATCTCAATCTCATGGGACCGCTCAAACCACAATCCAAGGGTGGTCATTGGTTTATTCTAACCCTGGTAGACAACGCAACTGGGTACATTGGTGCTTTCCCGTTGAATTCTAAGGAGGAAACTCCTGAAATTGTCATTGATCTGATTGAGAAAGAACGTAGACGTCAAGGATACTACCCGTCTCAAGTATGTTTGGATGGGGGTTCAGAATTTGTCAATCACAAGCTGCAAAATTTCTACGACAAGAATCACATCTGTCAATTCATCTCAGAGCCTTACCACCCAGAACACAACGGCAAGGCAGAAAGGGCAAACCAAACCATTGTTGAGTCAACCAGGAATATCCTCAAGGACGCCCTCATACCTACAAACCTGTGGCACAAAGTAATCAAATCTAGTGCCTTGATGCTCAACCAAATACCAAGGGAAGATCATCCTGACTCACTGTGGTCTTGGATTCATGGGTACTCGTTACCGTCTACGTATCTCAAACCAAATGGTAGTCCCTGTGTCTATTTAATGTCACAGCAAAAGAGGGGCCTCAAATTCAAGGAAAAAGGGGATGAGGGAATACTTGTAGGCTTCAATCCCATCTTCTGTTCCTATTGCATCCTTACTAAATCTCTCTCTATTGTTTGCTCAAAACACGTGAAGTTTTTAAAAATGCCAATTCCGCAAAACTCAATTTTGACCATATCAACCAACGACTGGACTGAAGAGTCACAGATCAAGAGCCCAAGTAAAACATGCTGTGAGGAGGTTAGTCAGGAGGAATCCCGGCAGAGAAATACTCCAGCATTCACAGACTATAGGGATGGGTCCAAAGATGGGTCATCCTCTGACCCGGATATCAGCTCTACATCTGAAGTGGAGTTGTTGGACGTTGAGGATTTGGTTTCACATCCTCTTGCTAATGAACCAGTGAGTGCTGCGCAACCTCAAGCATCCATTGTGGGATCATTGCTACGGCCCACAAGAACCCTCAGAGATTGGGCTGCTATCAAACCACCTCAACGCTACGGTTTCTTTCATTACTACAAGCCGAAAAGCTATGAAGATGCTGTAAATTGTGAAGAAAGTCGGAAGTGGATCTTGGCGATGGATAGCAAACTGACGTCAATAGAATCCTTTGATGTGTGGGAAGAATTTGATGGACCCAAACCATTGAACCCTCTTTGGACGACCTGGATCTTCAAAATCAAGGAAAATTGCCACAGCAATCCGGTGAAGTTCAAAGCAAGACTGTGCGTACAGGGCTTCAACCAAATAGAAGGAATCAACTTCTTTGAAACCTTTGCGCCCATGGGCAAACCTTCAACGCTCCGTCTACTGCTGGTATATGCCTTGAAGTCTGGGCAGAAAGTTCGGCAGTTTGACGTGAAAAGTGCATTCCTACACTCTCAAATAGAGGAAGATGTCATGATCAGAACTCCTAAAGGCTCTAAGCGAGCTTCCAAAATTCTCAAACTCAAAAAATCACTATATGGATTGAAACAATCTCCCAAGAAATGGTACGAGACGTTGATGGACTGGTTAAAGTAGATTGGTTTCTATGAATCAGCGTGCGACCCTTGCCTATACCTATCTGTGGATGGTAAGTTGCGACTCTTCTTCCACGTGGATGACCTAATATTTGTGGGAGATGGTCAAGGCTTTGAGGAAAAATTCAAACAAAAGTTCAAGGGATCAACGTGCCAGGATCCAAACACCTTTCATGGAATGAAGATAGCGGTTAAGGAAAACAAAATACTGCTCAGTCAACCCAACCACATTCAACACGGACTCAAAGAACTAGGACTGATGGATTGCAGAGAGTCAACAACTCCTCTCACCCGGAACCTCCAGCTCAGACTGGCCACTGACCAGGAACACTCAGAATTTTGAGCATTGAACATGAACTATCAATCAGCGATTGGTTTGTTAAACCACATAGCTTGCTATACCAGGCCCAATGTAAGTTTTTCTGTGTCGAGCCTGGCCCGCTTCAACATTAAACCAGGAATCACACATTGGAATGAGCTAAAGAAAACCTGGAAATATCTGAAGTCAACTCAACATTATCAACTTGAACTCAAACACGTCCCTCACTCAAAGCCGCTGGAAATATTCTCTGATGCGTCCTGGGCCAACGATCCCAATACTCGCAAATCTCAAACTGGATATCTGTGCTTGGTCTTTGGAAGCCTAGTGTCCTGGAACAGCTGAAAACAAAGGAATATCACCTGGTCTTCCACCGACGCCAAGTTGAATGCGCTGGTGGATGCTTATCACAAAGCTACATGGATCAAAGCACTTGTCAACAAAATTTTTGACTTGTCATTAAAGGTGATTCCTCTCAATATTGACAACAGCGGATTGGACGACAAAATTTGCAAGTTTGGCTCGAACTCAAAAACCCGACACCTTGACTTGAAGACAAAGGGAATGAGGGATGAACTCCAAGCTCAAAGGATTGAAATCAATCTCATAAAATCCTCTCAAATGTTAGCAGATGCCTTGACTAACGCATCCTTGGTCCAAAGTATAGCACTCCTGTTTCCTTTCATTCACTCAAGCCCTCCGTGATTGCATTTCTCTTTGCTTTTTTTCTCTATTTTTCTGTGTTTTCATCTTGGCCCCACACCAGTAATATCTCATCAGGCATGGTGGGGTGTTAAGTTCTGAGGTATCACCACTGGACACGCAGGCACGGATCTCAGTCAGACGGGGGAGCAGTGGAGATACTCCACATCACTCTTACTTCAAACCTGGTGGAGACTCTCATAACTCTGATCTAAAATCCTCTTGTCATCCCCGGATCCTCATTGATTGCTCTCGTCTCTCCCACTCTTCTCTACTATTTCTCATACTCTCATCTCCCTCTACTCGTCTGACTCAAATTAACCCCATGATCCCTGTCTGTGTGCACGGTGAGATATTTCTCTCTCTCTCTCTTATTCTCATCTTGTCTCTTATATTGACTCAACCTTATATCTGATTTGCACTGCCAGTCTCATCTCTTCTCTCATCTCCATGATCATCATTGTCACTCCTCGCCTTGTCTACTCCTCATACCTCAGCCTGTCACCCTTCTCACCGCCAAATGTCCGATGTTTGTCACTATTTCTCAATCAATCGTGTTTCATCTCTTTGTTGAATTGCGTTGAATTGCTCTGCTGTTTCCAGTTCCCAGTTTTTAGTTTTAGCAATACATCAAATTAACAATAGGCTCCTCTATTATGGTCTTGGTAAGTACAAGTTACAGAGGCCTAGGGGATAGAAGTGTAACCAAAGGATCCTGCAGCCAGTTTACAATCTGAAAGGTTTTTTTATCAAATGCGGCATTGATTTTTTCTACAGTCAGACCTTCTTTTCCACAGGCTTCTAATTTCCTTCACAAAGCCTCACCTCAAGAAGCCAAAATGTTCCACCCTTCTATGATATTACCATATTTCAAACTGAAAAAAGATTTTCATTGCTGACAAACATGAAAAAAGGGTAAATACTTGTGCTGACCTGTTCTGGTGATGCATAAAAGGAAGGACTCAATTTGATCCCCATACCAACACCAAAAAATCCAATCCCACACCTATTGACTTCCTTACCATTCTCAATCCATAAATACTCTGATGTCAGACAGTGGTATGTGACAAAATAACACCAGTATATGGACTGGTTGTTCAGCCAGTCTCATAGCCTTTTGGTTAGGCCTTAACTCTTGATTTTTTTCAGGATTTCAAGGTATGAAAGTAGACTTGCTAACCCTTTTTCCAGTTCAATTTGCAATCAGGAAAAGTTTTGGGATTGGCTTGTTCTGTGAAAATTGTTGGGTTTTCTGCATGTCAACAAAAAGACTTCAGATTATTGGAGGCTCCTTATGGAATTCCGGAGTGTTTCTGAATATAAATCCATGTTTTTTTGGTGCATGGGTTAGTACCACCAGCCATACACACTTTGGTACAAAGTGCCCTTAAAACCAGGGGTATTATTACTTGGTGATATTTCATGTCAAGTTACAGGGCTCATGACCCTGAATCTTGGCTTTATTACCCTTTTTTTTCTAAAAACCAGAAACTTCTCTGCTGAGAAAGAATGGAATCACAAAAAGATTTGAATCACAAGAGTGGAAAAAATGTATTTAGAGAATTAGGTTAAGATGATAATCAGTAACAGAGCACAGTTCTTCAGGTCAAGGCACAAGGAGAGATGAAGGTTTTTGGGTCTGACAGAATATGAATGGGTCTGGTTGCTAAAAGCCCCATTTTCTAAGAAATAGAGGGTGTTCCTTGTTTGAATATCTTCTACCCTCCTGTGTGTTCAATTCCCAGTATTGGGATGTTGACTGATTTTCTATTGCTTTTCTACCTTTTTTTTAGAAGGTTGCTGAGCTGGAGACAGGGATTGATTTGTTCAATTTTTCAATGCTGGATGTTGAGGATGTTTCTTCAATTGGCCTTTGTGGAAAAAAGAGTTGAATGACCCTAAGAGTTGTCCTCAGATCCGGATTTGATGGTCTCTTGCGTCTGTAAGGAGTAGATTGCACCTTTTAACCAACAATGAGATATGAGTTCCTTCCTTCTCAGATCCTACCACCTCATGGTTTTCCCTCTACAACCCGGAGTTTAGAGTGAGGTTTTAAGTACTCCCTCTAAAAAATAACCTAGATACAAGCACAACTATGGTCCAACAACCATAATAAGAAAAAATGAAAGACAGAAAACCTAGCCCAATCATATTCCATATCCTTCCATCCTCCAACACCTGCCTGCCATTAGGTCCATCCAGTTTTTTCTTCTCATGATGCGGAACTTGCGCCGCGCCTTTCCGTATCAACCAAAAGAGCCATCTTTGAATCACCAGAATTTGTGGATTGGTCCACACTTTGCTTGCATGTACCTCCCTGATCCCCTTGTATAACCCCCACCTCAATTCTGAGCCAACTTTGCTGATAATGCTGAGCCCCCGCTGTGGTGGTTATTTATAGACATGGAGCACAATAGGCTCAGGAGGAGCGCATTGGTGGACTGTCTAATCCGGAGTAAAAAAGTCAGGGGCTCAGCATTGGTGTGGCACGTGCTTTCCGCGGCAAAATAACAAGAAGGGGCCATAGTTTTTGCCTTTTGCGTACAACAAATGTGGTCAAACGTAACTTCCCCTTCACAACTATTTTTTTAGGAGTGCGGAAGCAATTGACCAAGGCTAAGTATTAGAGACTAGGCCAATTATGGATTATGCACTGAGTTTGTGGGAGTTTGGGGCAATTGAAACTGAAGCTGAGGAGGCAGCACGCAGATTTTTGGGGATCTGTAGTAATGCCGCATGCGGGATTGGGAGTGATCCGCTAAGGAAGACCAATGGGGATCTGTTGTGAGTTATGCATTGGCGCAACTCAACTGTTAGGGAAGATTGGAAACATGATCACCAAACCTACTGCAAGTAATTGGATTGGTTAAAGGATTGGACTATTGGTAAGGAGGATCAGTGAGGAATGCACAGAGGTGGTAAAAGGAGGGGTCTTTCTTTTGTAGTTTACATTCTTTTGGGAGTTGTATATATATATGGAGGAAATTTCCCTTAACCAAGGAGGGGGGAAGGGGGACAGACTATTGATTGGGGAAACAAAAAGAATTTATCAAAGAATCAGAATATTATCAGAGATTATCAGAGTATATTACCTTAGGAAGCGTACAGTAAAGGAGTATTTATATTATTTTCTTTGCTTTGAAAAGCGTGATTAACAGCTTGAGTGCTTGGAGTCTTAATTAGGAACTAGTTCAAGTGTGGAGCTTTTTGAGGAGTCCACATTGTTTATTTAGTATTAATTCACTGTGAGTTAGCTTTAGTGGTTACCATTGAGGGCGGGACAGTTTTGCAGATAACAGAATAGGGGTTGGGAGTGATTTTTAAACCGCTGCGGGCCATAGTAAATTTTCTTGAGGAAGCGGATTATATTCAGATTTGCAGAGGTACAGGAGGCTAACTCAAGGGCTTTGGGCTTTCCAGAACTTGGAGTGAGGTTGTTGTGGAGAATTTTATGGAACACAAAATCTCTTTCCACATTGCGCTCCCAAATGCTGAGCCAGCTTGCACCCAATGCTGAGCGCGCAGCCCAAAAAACAGTTCCCAATCCATGGCTATAAAATTCCACCACACCATTTGTTCAATTGTATTGTTGTTGTTTAGTCAATTGATCTGAGGGTGGTTATTTGGTTTTTCAGTCAGGGGTTGTGTGATCCTTGATTTTACAATCAAATACTGATGTTCTTGAGGTTCTGAAAACAATTGGGGATGGTAAATTGAGTTCTTGAGGGGATTTTTCAATTTTTTTTCAGGATTGAAAGGTATGACATCTGTATTCTCCATGGAAAATCCTCCATAGTACACAAAAAATGCACTGTAAGACCCATTCATGTATTTTTTTATTGGCCAAACTTCCAAAATCCTCCATAGGAGGTCCATAGGAGGTTCCCTAAAAAAACCTTCCAACTCAATTTCTTCCACCTGCCACACCCATTCTCTGCTTTCTGGTCAAAAGATGGTTATCTAAAACATCTGAAATATTAAATCCACTACAGATAGTAATCCTTTCCATCTTTCCCTTCAATAGTTAATTTAAATATATAAGGAAAACATGAATTGCCTACCTAGAATGATCTTTAATTCCTGAGTCACTAAGAATGATAGCAGAGCCATCAAGTTGGAAAATTGTTTCAGTTCCTTTTCCACTAATTTCTTTCCCTTTCATTAAAAGCCTCCAATTTTCTGAAATCCAATATTTCCTTGATTTCAGACCAATCCCACTCTCTTTTATACTAGTTCCTGAAGAAAATGGACCATACAACTGCTATCCACCATAGCCCAAAAATTCTTCTTAATTATCCAAATTTCCATGTAACCTAGTGGAAACAGAACCAATTCATCTGCTAAATTCACTTTGAGCCCCTCTGCATGAAGATATAAGACCTTTGCCTCCATTTTCTCCTCCTTAGGGAATCCTTATGGTGGGATGTAAAAGTGGGGAGGCAAACCATAAAATTAAGGTTTGACCAGCAGTTTTTGCCTCCCAAACTGCTGCGTCAACACCGCAGGAAGGTATCTGTGTGTGATTCCCTGCCTCCGGACCTTGAAAAGTACATCTTCAACCAAACCCAGGGGCAAAAAACATGGAACCATCCACCTTGGCAAACCTCTTCAGCACTCAATCTCTTGCTCTGTCATCCCAACTAAAAAGAACCATAGCATCAGTTCAGATAATATCCAAGATTGAAGATTTGTTTAAAAAAAAAAGAAATCAAAACATTGGCCCAATTTTACCCAAGATTTTGAAGGTGGCCACCAGAGTTTTGTCAAAGATTCTCTTTGAAAAAAATCCAATTTACAGTTAATACCTATTCCAACTTTGATTTTAAATGCACAACCTGCTTTTCATGAATATTGTTCATACCTTGTTTGCTCATGATGAATATTTTTCTCATAATCACAATGATCTAGGAATCCCAGGTTTCTACCCTGTTCAAAAAATTGGCTTGTCAATTTGAATGCTTGCGTATGGAAACTTGGTGGATTCAAATGAAAAATATTTTCAGATCACAGAAACCACCAGCTTAAAATGCATCATTCCTTTTATCCAGGGGGTTTTTAACATCTATGGTGATCAGTATCTATAGTACCCAACTAAAGAAGACCTCAAAATTCTGGCGGCTATGGGAAAAGCACAAGGATTCCCTGGAATGTTGGGTTCTCTTGACTGCATGCACTGGTCATGGAAAAATTGCCCATTGGCATGGGCTGGTCAATACCAGAGCAAAGAAAAGGTCTGTATTTTTATTTCTCTCTTGGAAAGGTTTGAAATAACAAACCTTCATAGGTGCCAACCATTATTCTTGAGGCTTTTACTTCCCAATACTTGTGGATTTGGCACTGTTTTTTTGGTCTGCCAGGGTCTTACATCAACATGAATTTTTTGGGTTGATCACCATTTTTCAAGGAGCTGATGAATGCAAAAGCCCCAAGTGTGGAATTCAAGGTCAATGGGAATATTTAGAAGCACAGATATTATCTGGCCAATGGGATCTAAACCAATTGGAGGGTCCTTGTAAAGACCATATCCCAGCCACAGGCTAAAAAGCAAAAGGTATGTCTTTCTTTATTTTATTCCTGCCAAGAATTAGCAAACTCAATTGAAAATTTAATTTTATTTTCGTCCATATGCCTCTCAAGTCCTTTGAAAAAATGCAAGAGGTGGCATGCAAGGATGTCAAAAAAGCTTTTGGGGTTCTGCAGGCCTGCTTGGAAATTATTTTGAGGCCTGCACACATTTGGAACCATCAGGATCTTCAGCTCATCATGAGAGCATGTGTCATCCTCCACAATATGAACTTTTGGGGTTCTGCAGGCCTGCTTTGAAGTTATTTTGAGGCCTGCACACTGTTGAAAACATCATTATCTTCAGCTCATAATGAGAGCATGTGTCATCCTCCACAATATGATTGTGGAGGATGAATGCAACCTAAATCCCAATTTTTTTTACAAAAATACCAGCGCAACCATTCAAATAAATGAAGAACCAAATGCGGAATTATCAGATTTTGTAAAAATGTATCACAAGATCCAAAATACCAATATTAATCATACACTTTGCAAGGACCTCATTGGACACTTATGGAACCTCAAAGGTCATCTTGAGTATTTTATTGTAACATCTTTCTCTATCTTTCCCTCTTGCTATCTCTCTTTGTTTCTCTCTTGCTCTCTTGCTATCTCTCTCTCTTGCCCTTGCTTACCTATTCTGTCCTGTTTGGCCTGTCTTAGTTTATCTATTTGGTATCTATTTTATGTAAACAATTGATTTTTTTAAACACTTTTCAATGAAATATATCATTTCAATCACTCCAAAACAAACTTGAGAGATTACAAGTAAAAAAAAAAAGGGCCAAGAGATATCATTCAACAGTAACTGGGAAAATATTATTAGGTACAAGTCATGAAGGCTAGGGGAGAGTCATAAAAACTTTGGAAACAGATATCATTCAATGTTAAGTGGGATGGGCTTGGAAATGGTGACATGTATTATTGCTAATAAATGAATGGGAAGAGATATTCCAGATAATAATAAAAGAAAAAATAAGAATATAATTCACACCACCCACTCACAAATTTGAAGTGGAAGATGTATCTTGCATTTATTGGGCATCCAGAATTTTGAGAATCTCAGCCCTTTTCAACTCATAATATTGTCAAGTGACAGGATCCAAGCCATTCATATCCTTCCCCATGATCAGCCCTTGAGAAATACACTCCAGGGCCTTCCCATTTGTATGAAAAATGTTGTTCTGTTGTGCAGCTTCAGATGTCAATTACTCATGAGCCCTGTTCATGTCTTTGTGCCATGCCACAACACCCACACCTGAGGATGCCTCTGGTGCACAATTGGATGGCTTTCTTCAAAGTTTTTTGGAATTATTTTTTCCAGTAGGTCTTTGAGGTTCCAAAAACATTCTTTGTGAAGATGGTGTGGTTTGTGCAGTGTCAACATCACTTGATCCTTTTTGTTGTTTTTGGTTGATGTTGCTTTTTTTCTCCAAATTGTGCATGTACTTGCTCCATTTGGGAACATTAAATAGGATGTTGTAGCATTGCAAATTCAAGAATGCCTTCTTTTGGATCTCATCATAAAACTTGAGAGCAGCTGCAATTTGGTCCTGGATAGTTGTGCTGCTGCTGTTGGCCTGATTGATTTGACTGATTCAGCTGCTGAATTTGTTGGCAGATTTCTGGATTGTTGCCCATTGGCTCTTGAGACTGGTTGAAGAACAAGGCCGCTCCGGTATATGTAACATAAAGTTGGTCTCAACCTGGTCCCAAAAGCCCATGGCTTTCTGATTGGTTCCAGTGAGAGGATCCTGCAAGATTAAAAACCAGAATTTTCACAACTGCAAGCCAGTTCTTTCATTGTAATTGCAAGCCCAAGCTGACCAATTATCAAATTTCTTGGTTTCTGGAATAGCCTCAACACCTAATATTTTTTCTTTGTTTAAGAGTGAATTTATTGAGATGGATTATTTCTTTTTATTATAAATTTTTATATATTATTTTGTTTTTATATATTATTTTTTTGATTTGAAAAGATATCTATTTTTTCTTTATTTTAAGGAAGCTTTTGGTTTTAAAGGATAGAATGTATGGAAATCTTGAAGTAAGGCAGGGCAGTTAGTGAGATTAGATTGAGGTTCCCAAGTGGTGCATTCCTTGTTGTTTTGAAAGCCTTTCCATTCAACTAAGTAGAATAGTTTCCACCTCTTAAGTTTTGATTCAAGTATCTGAGACACTTCCTATTCTTCCTCCCCATTGATTTGAACTGGTTTGATTGGTGGTTGATGTCTGGAAAATAATGATTTGTCGTGATAAGGTTTGAGCAAGGAGGAGTGGAACACAGGGTGAATTTTGGACCATTGTTGAGGAAGTTGAAGCTTAAACAAATTCTTTCCAATCTGTTCTGTAATAAAAAAAGGACCTAACCATTGCTCTGAAAGCTTATGAGTTGGAAGATTAGTTTTGATATTTTTTAAAGAAAGCCAAACTTTGTTTCCAACAGCAAATGAGTCAGGAAAATCACTTCTTTTAAGGTCAGCATATCTCTTATAGGTTTTAATGGCTTTTTCCAATTCATCTTTCAGCTGTTTCTGATTTTGGTGAATCTGAGTTATTTAATGACTGGCAGGTTGGTCATCTACTACATGCAGACTGTCAAAGTTGGGATTTTGACCATAAATGGTGAAGAAGGGAGATTTCTTAGTTGAAGTATGAGTTCAGTTGTTGTAGACAAATTCAGCAAGAGGGATCCAGGAATCCCAGTTGTCTTGGTGATAACTGACATACATCCTAAGAAATTTTTCTAGGATCTGATTTATGCTTTCCGTCTGACAGTCTGTTTCAGGGTGATAAGCTGTGGAGAGATTTCTTTTTATCTGTAATTTCTCACATAAATTTTTCCAAAAGGAAGAAACAAATAAAGATCCTCTGTCACTGAAAATGTCAGCAGGGAGTCCATGTTTGGAGAAGATGTTGGAGATTAGTAGGTTAGCTAATTCCACAGAGGAGATATCAGTTCTGGTTTCCATAAAGATAGACATTTTTGAAAAACAATTGACGACTACTAGAATTGAGTTGAAACCATTTGATAATGGTATTTGTGAAATAAAATCCATAGAGAGTGAAGTCCAGGGAGAATCTGGAATTGGTAAGGGTTGGAGGAGTCCAAACTTCTTGTGGTGACTGGACTTGTTTCTGCTGCAAAGTTAAAAAGAAGAAACATAATCTTTGATAAGGGAGGTCATTTTTTCCCAATGAAAATCTCTTTTGACTAGATCAACTGTCTTGTCTTGACCAGGGTGACCAGAAAGTGGAGAATTGTGTTTTTGTTGTAAAATTTCTAAATGGAGCTGTTCATCTTCTCTAGGGATTGCTATCCTATTTTGAAAAACAAGAAGACCAGTGTCTGGGTCTATTAAGTAGCTCTTGACTGTTTCTTTTTTTTGTAACTTCTGAATAATATGTTGAGTTGATTTTTTGGAAAGCTGGGAGTTTATTAAGTCTTCAAAATATCCATCAACCTGTTCAGTGGAAATGAAGAAAATTCTGGAATTTTCAAAGTCAGTCTGTTTCAAAGGTTGCTTGAAATTTTCTGGGTTCTTTTCTGCATAGGGTACTCCCCCCTTGCAATAAACGTTGTCTTTTTGTGAAAAGATATCAGGCAAAATAGAGTTCTTTCCAGGTCTATAAACAATAGTGAAGTCAAATTCAGAAAGGAATTCTGCCCACCATGCTTGACGTCAAGTCAGTACTTTAGAAATCATGAAATATTTCAAAGATAAGTGATCGGTGAGAACTTCAAAAGGAGAAGAGAGGCTTAGAAAGTAAGCTCTCCATATTTTGATAGACCATACAATGGCTAGGAGTTCTTTATTGTGGATTTTGTAGTTCAGTTCCGCACTACCCAATTTCCTGCTATCAAAAGCAACTGGGTGTTTAGATCCATCAGGAGTAACTTGGGTAAGCACAGCCCCTAGGGCATAGTCACTAGCGTCAGTTTTTAAAAAGGTTTTCAAGGAAAGATTGAAATGAATAAGGACAGGTGCTTTGGTAAAAGCCTGTTTGAGGTTGTTAAACTGCTGAAGATCTTCTGGTGATAAAGGAAAAATAGGATTGGAACCAGTGAGAGAAGTGAGAAGGTGAACCTTTCTGGAGTAATTAATGATAAAACTGCAATAAAAATTAGAAAAACCCAAAAACTGTTGCAAAGCCTTTTTATTTGTTGGTGTTGGCCAATCCAATATTTTTCAAACCTTGGAGTTGTCCATTTCAATACCTTTCCTTGAGATCACATAACCTAGGTAATCCACAGAAGAGGTATGAAATTCACATTTAGAAGCTTTTGCGTATAAGTTGTTTTTCCAAAGTCTGTTCAAGACTTCACACACATGAATGGTGTGTTGCTCTAAGTTTTTGGAAAAAATAAGGATATCTTTAAGGTAAACCACCACATAGATGGTCAGACGTTCAGTGAAGATTTCATTAACAAGACCTTGAAAAGAGGCAGGAGCATTAGTCAGTCCAAAGGGCATGACTAAATATTTAAAACTTCCAAATTGGGTTCTGAATGCTGTATGTTAGGAATGCCAATCTTCCCCGCGGCCAATAGACAACTACTTTCTCTTTGACTACAAACTCTGGAATCCTATCCCTGGGAGACCAATCCCCGGGGGTCTCTGGGGACTCTAGAATTTTCCTCTTCCAACTCTTCTCTTCTTGACAGCCCTTGGCGATTCTTCTGTTTCTGTTTTCTTTAGTGATCTTTTATATTTTGATCCATATTTCCTTTTCTTTCTCATTTTCTTTTATCTTCTATCTCTCTTTTCTTCTTGTCTCATTCTTCTTTCTTTCTCTATCAAGATCCACTCAACCGTCAAACCATCACCCGTCAACTGGCCGACTCATCTCTTTGTACCCATCCAATCGGCTCCAAACATACTTGTTGTCATTCCTTGTCTGGTAAGATGATCCGCATCTCAATTCTGTGACCAACCATCAGATTATAATCCTATCAAACCAGCTTGTATCTCTTTCTCGCCTCATATCCTCTTCTTCCTGACCGCTCAGCCTCTTATGTCCAAATTTCCCGTTGGTTCTCTCTCTCTCCTTTTTCATTTCTATTCCTTTCATGTTGTGTTTCTGTTTCTGATGGTGAGACTCTAGTCTACTGGTTCTTAGTCCTCAAATCATTCTATGAAATCTTTTCACAGTTAAAAGCCAAAACCAGACCAACAGACTCACCTTCAAGATGAACAAACCAGCAGGAGCTACGGATTATTTCCATCAAGTTGCATTGAAAGCTGCGCTTGATGCAATTCCACCCCTCAACAAAGAAAACTTCTAAATCTGGCAAGATGAGATGATGATTCTGTTCGACCTCAAGGACATAAAAGACACAATCACAAGAAACTTGGGACAACTCTCCATAAAACAAGATAGGGAAATTAGGGCGGTTATTCTTTCTAAACTGGACAACACAACACACATCAACGTCGTCAACTCCACCAACATAAACTCATCCAAGCTTCTATGGGCGGAAATCACCCGACGCTTTGCCTCATTGGAGACGGCCAATCGAGCTCGAGTATTTAATTCCTTCCTTCATTTTGGTTTCAATGAAAACGCCATTGAAGGATTTGTGACCAATACAAGAAAGGCTCTAACTTGAATGACTGATGTTGGTATTGAACTGCCCAACAATATTCTCGCCTACTTGGTCCTATTCAAATTCCCACCTATTCTTGAGAACCTAAAACAACAGATCATGCATTTAGAAAAACACCTAACTGTGGACGTTGTCTTTAATCATCTGATCCAATACAACAACAAGCGCAAGGCCCAGTCAAAAACCGCCAAATCTAACTCTGATCTCACTCTGGTAACAACAAGAACTAAACCCAAGAAAGAGACTAAAAGAGTCAAAATGCGTTGCAGGGAAGGATACCATGATCCAAATGCACCCCATTCCAAATCCTCATGCTTCCATCTCCATCCCCAGATCGCTCTGAGTTGGTTGGTCAAACAACAAAACAAATGGAAGAGCAAAATGAATAAACAACCCACCATCAACTATCATGCGCTTTAAACTCTCTGGATAAATGCCGAAAGCAGCCCAAATTTGCTTCTTGCCTCTGGCGCCAACATCCATATCTTCAACAACAAAAAATACTTCTACTCACTGCAGACGCAAGATGAACTGAAGGAGGTGAAAACTGGAAAGCTTGAGGCTAATCTAAAGATACGCGGTACAGGAACTGTGAAAATGGAATGGAAAGATTCAATCATTACCCTAGAAAATTGTGCTTACATTCCGGATATAGTTGTCAATCTCATTAGCCCGGGTCTCTTAGCAAGCAAAGGATGCGATCTTAATCAAAGCCAAGACCAGTTTCAAGTTACAAGGATGGGTCAAACCATACTCAGGGGATCCATCAGAGACAATCTCTTTGTTGTAGAGAAGCCTAAGACGGTGGGGAAAGGAACTTCTTTCCATCATATCAACCACTCTCCAAATCCATTGCCAAACCAAGGCCTATCCCTAGAAGACATCCATCAGATGTACGGTCACGCCGCAATTTCCACTCTCAAACCCATTCTCAAAGGCCTCTTCACTAACAATGAACTGGATTGTTTCCAATGTGATGGCTACGCAAAGAGTAAGATTGTCAGATCTCCATTCTCAGCGGTATCGACTCCTTCAAACAAACCTCTCAAATGGATCCACCTAGACCTTGTCGGACCAATCTCCCCGCAATCAAAGGGCGGCCATCTTTATCTCCTGACTCTAGTAGACAACTACTCCGGCTACTTGGCCGCTTTTCCTCTCAACTCCAAAGACAAGACCCAAAGGGTGATAATTGACGTGCTCGAGATGGAAGCAAAAAGGCTCAACTATTATCCCTCCAAGATTTTTTACGACAAAGGCACGGAATTCACCAATTTGACCCTCAAAGACTTCGCCAGATCAAAACACATCAAGTTGATGACTTCTGAACCTTATCACTCCCAACACAATGGACGGGCAGAAAGAGCCAATCAAACCATAATTGAATCAGCTCAAGCAACCTTCTCGTCTTCTTGTCTACCAAAAACCTACTGGCATATAGTCACAAGGAGTTGCTGCTTCATGCTCAACCAAATCCCTTGGTAAAATAATCACCATTCCCCCTGGGAAATTATGTTCAATAAAAAACTTCCAACTAATTACCTTAAACCTGTAGGATCATCCCTCATATATCTCAAGAATTGCACCCAAAAAGGAAGGAAATTTGATGAGAAGGGGGACAAAGGGTTACTAGTTGGGTTCAATCCCTCTTTTCACTCCTACATCATTCTTAATTTGTTGGGATCCATTATTGAAACAAAAAATTTTAAATTCCTGAAGATACATCTATACAACTTTCCTCTCCTAGAATCAACTGGTATTGATCTCTTCTCACATGAATCACAGGAACTCAACAAACCTGACTTCTCCACGACCAACAAACAATTTACGTTTTGAGATCATCCAAACACCAATTTGGATTCAGAATCCAATCCCAATTCTCCTGAAGCTCCAGACTCTGATTTGGATTCTCTCAATTCTGCCCCACAAACCTCTTCCTTACAGGAACCTACTCAAACCTCCGCTCCCAAACCTCCTAAAAGTGAAGCATATCAACAACCAAGACAGGAAAATCGAAAACCGCAACGCTATGGATTTCACCATTACTACAAACCGCCATCATAAAAGGCAGCCCGCAACTGTCCCCAATGGCCCAAATGGGAGAAGGCAACTGAAGAAGAGTTAAGTTCTATTGAACATCAAGAAGTATGGGACAACTACTATGGAGAACCAAACAATATCCTTAACACTACCTGGGTCTTTAAAGTGAAAGAAAACTCTCACGGGGAACCAGTAAAATACAAAGCAAGATTGTGCGTTCAAGGGTTCAATCAAATCTTTGGCATCAACTACAATGAGACGTGGGCACCCACCGGAAAACTTGGTTCATTGAGAATCACTCTCTTGTACGGTCTAAAAGAAAAAATGAATTTTACTCAATTCGACATCAAAGGAGCGTTTCTCCATGCACCCCTGGAAGAAGAAGTTATCATTAAAGCCCCTGAAGGATCTCAAAGAAAATCCCCCTATCTCAAACTCAACAAATCTCTGTACTGATTGAAACAATCCCCTAAAAATTGGTACAAAACACTGACTGGATGGATAAAGTCACAAGGCTACCTCAAATCAAGCAGCCAACCCTGTCTTTGTTATAACCCCAAATTGAAGGAAGTACTCTACTTCCACGTGGACAACCTCATTCACGTTGGGAAGAGCAAGATCTTCGAGTCAAACTTCTTAAAAAAATTCAAAAATTTGTCTTGTCACCCACCCAATACAATTCTGGGTATGCTGATGGAAGTGAAGGAGGATGAGATCCTCTTAAGCCAACCAAAGCACATAAATAAAGGACTAGAAGAGTTGGGTCTTACTGAATGCAAGGACACTCGTGCTCCTTTGACTCAAAGTCTACACCTGGAGCCGGCTACCAATGAAGATCATGCTCTATTCACTCAAATGAAAATCAATTTCTGATCAGTCACCAGCCTTCTCAATCATCTTGCACAATATAATCGTCCTGACATTGCCTTTGCGGTGTCCAGTCTAGCCATATTCAATTCTAAACCCGGCATGTCTCATTGGAGGGAAGCTTGCAAGGTATGGAAGTATCTTAAGACCACAAGAGATAAAAAGCTCATTCTCTGTTTCAACCCAAATGAGAAAGTGATTACTGGATACAGTGATGCAACTTGGGGAGATGATCCCTCTTCTCGCAAATTTCAATCTGGATTCATCATCTTCCATTACGGTAGTCCCGTTGTCTGGTAATAATATTACGCAGAAGAGGTTGAAAACTAGAACCAAAAAGCTAGATTTGAGGGTCAGACAAGGAGTAACTAGGAGAGAAGGAAGAAAGAAATGAGGAAAAAGAACACCAACAGCTTAGACAAAGAGTTGAGAGTATTTGGGAATAGACAGGCAATTAGACAAGAAGATGAGACAGAGGGTTGTTTGGAGATGCTAATCGGGAGTTGAACATATATTTTTAGGTCAATTTGAGTCTTGAGATGAGAGTTGAGTCATCTTACCAGGAAGAGATGATCAGAGGAGCTTTGAAGACGAGGCCAGTTGAGCGGAGACAACAGTTGAGATTTGAGACAGCAGAGCGGAGACGACAATCAAGATTTGAGACAGTAGAGCGGAGACAACGGTCGAGATTGGAGATGGAGAAAAGAAGAGATGAAGGAAGAAAGGATAGAAGATGGAAGAAAGGGAAGATAGAACGTTGGGAGAATGAGAAGGAAAGAGATTAGGGTGATAGAGCAAGAAGAGAAGATCAAGCAAGAGACCAGGAGAGAAGATGGAAGGTTGAGAGAAGGAAAGAAGAATCGTGATAGGGAGGTCACCGGGACCTAGAAGCGGTTCAGGGGCTTGGGCCGGGGAGAGAATTTGGATCCCCGGACGGGAATGGAGTGTAGGAGCATGATATCCAGGAGGGCACATCTAGGAATTGAGGGTAGATCTCAACATCTGGAACTCATCAAGGCAGATAAATATTACTTACTTGTCCACCAAATCCAAACTCAACGCCCTGCTTGACTGTTTCCTAGAAGTCAAGTGGGTCACCAATTTGATAAGTGAAATATATCATCTTCCTATCCCTAAAACTACTCTTCATATTGACAACAAAGGACTCAATGATAAGATTAAATGGTTTGGCTCTCACTCTAAGTCTTGTCATATCAACATTAAAACAAAATGTTTGAGTGAAGAATTTTAAAGCTGCAAGTACAATCTAATCCTAATACCTACAGAGGACATGGTGGCGGACTCGCTCACCAAAGCTTCATCAATCAACTCTCTAAACCTACTCCAAAAGTCCATCTTTGACTCTACTCTACCACAATCTCAATAAATGTTCCACCTTACCAGAAACAAGGAGTGTTAGGAATGCCACTCTTCCCCGCGGCCAATAGACAACTACTTTCTCTTTGACTACAACCTCTGGAAACCTATCCCCGGGAGACCAATCCCGGGGGGTCTCTGGGGACTCTAGAATTTTCCTCTTCCAACTCTTCTCTCCTCGACAGCCCTTGGCAATTCTTCTGTTTCTGTTTTCTTTAGTGATCTTTTATATTTCAATCCATATTTCCATTTCTTTCTCATTTTCTTTTATCTTCTATCTCTCTTTTCTTCTTGTCTCATTCTTGTTTCTTTCTCTATCAAGATCCACTCAACCGTCAAACCATCACCCGTCAACTGGCTGACTCATCTCTTTGTACCCATCCAATCGGCTCCGAACATACTTGTTGTCATTCCTGGTCTGGTAAGATGATCCGCATCTCAATTCTGTAACCAACCATCAGCTTATAATCCTATCAAACCAGCTTGTATCTCTTTCTCGCCTCATATCCTCTTCTTCCTGACCGCTCAGCCTCTTATGTCCAAATTTCCTGTTGGTTCTCTCTCTCTCTCCTTTTTCATTTCTATTCCTTTCATGTTGTGTTTCTTTTTCTGATGGTGAGGCTCTAGTCTGCTGGTTCTTAGTCCTCAAATCATTCTATGAAATATTTTCACTGTAAGATGTTCATCTCCTTCTTTGATACTAAGAAGATTGTAAGCACCCCTGAGGTCAATTTTTGAGAAGATAGTAGAACCAAAAAAGACTGTTAATAAGTGAGTCATTGGAGGAATAGGATATTGGTTCTTGTGAGTCACAGCGTTAAGTTTGCAATAGTCAACACACAATTGTAAACTACCATCCTTCTTTTTCACAAAGAGGAAAGGTGCACCAGTCCTGGAAGAACTGGAGCAAATGAAACCTTTCTCTTTATTTTCCGCTATATAGGCTTGTAGGGCATTTTTCTCATGATTACTGAGGGAGTAGATGGGCATAACTGGAGTCAAAGGACCTTCCAATTTGATATGGTGATTGCAAGCATGACAAGGACGCAGTTTATCAGCTTTGACCTTGTAAAAAACATCTAAAAAGGCATGGTAGGCTTGAGGACCTTTTTCCATCACAGTTTTGATTTCTTTAGCTTCCTCATCTTCATCCAAACCTTCAGCAGGGTTCTGCTTGATTTCAGAGGCAGAATTAGAAATAATAAAACGCATAAGTTGAATGGATAGATCATTCTCCATATCCTCCAAGAATTTCAGAGAATTTCCAAAGAATATCCAATTTGTAGAAGTAGTTGTTGAAATCAAAGAAGCGTGTTGTAATTGCATAGATTCTGAAGTGAGAGCAGGAGCAGTTATCTGAAGGTTCACTGGAAGAGAGGAAATAATGGCCGTAGAGAGTTCAACAGGAAGGGAATTATATATAGCTGGTGGGTGTCTTGGGGTGATAAATCCCAGTTGCCAATTTACCTCAGGGTTCCAGAAGTGAAGGAATTCAATACCCAGAATAATATCTTCTTTTGGAGGATTATTGACTACCAGGAAGTCCCATTCTAACTTGGGAAATTAGGGTAAGGAAAAGCTGAATGTTACCTTATGAGTGATCTTCTGAGTGGGAGTTTTAGTAGGAGTAAATGGAAAAAGATAGATAGAAACAGATAGAGAAGTAGGAGATAGAGAGAACTTAGAAATCATAGTTTGGAAATGACGGATTTGGTTTCTCCTGAGTCAACGAGTATGCTGAAAGCTTGGTTATTATGAAAAAAAATGAAATGTAAGTCTTTATTATGGGATTCAGAAGTGTTCTCTCCCAAATCATGTACTTGGATATTGGAGGGGTGATGGTCATGGAGTACAACATGCCCATCACCTAGTCTTTTCCCTGTTTAGGTCTTGCTGAGTCAACCTTTTGGAAATTTTTGAAGTCTGGTTGTTTTCTGCAAAGGTTAAATTTTTGAGGACCTCCACAGTAACTGGACAATCCTTCCTTTTCCCTTCTAGCTTTTTCTTCAGCCTTGAGGTGTCCATCTTTACCTATATTGGGGTTTGGACAATAAGTTGGTTCAGGTGGGGTAGCCTTAGCTTTTCCCTTAAACCTACCTTGGTGACTGGATTGAGGAGCTTTGGAGGAATTGGATGAAATGCGACCAGGCCTTGGAGCTGAGTGAGAGTTAAGGGATTTCTCCTTCATCCTTTCATGGTAACGTGTGTCATACTTAAGCAAAATTTCCATTAACTCTTGAAGGGTTTCTTGAGCTCTTTTGTATCCTGCTAGCTGATACAGTAGTCTGGAAGGTAGTCCCTGTCTAAAAAGGAAAGAAAAAGCTTTATAAACCCATCCAGAAACCTTAGTCATTAAGGTCCTGAACTCAGTGATATAGTTAGAAGAATATCCTGTCTCTTTCATTTTAAGAAGGGTTAGATCTTTTTCAGCGTGTTGGATCTGAAGTTGGTCTCCAAACAGAGTATGGAGTTGTTGAGTAAAATGAAACCAGGAGTTAAGCAGAAATTCAGGTTCTGGGTTACCAAGGTGAGCAAGATATGGTTGAATCCATTGAATATCATTTCCGGATAGGTAAGAGACTTTAAAAATGACTTTCTTCCTGTCATTAGCAAATACCCTCTCATCATTAGCAGAGATTAGTTCACAAGCTTGAAGAAAAGGTCAGAGCTTGGTGGGGTTATTACCATCAAATATTTCTGGAGCATTTATGGATGGTGATTTGAAGTTTGAAGAAGGAAAATTATCAGCAGGTTTGGAAATTTGAGTCATTGCTAAGGTCATTTTCTGAAAAATGGCCAGCAGGGCAAGGTCATTATGTTAAATTGAGGAATTGAGTGAACACAAAACTGGAGACTGAGAAGACAAAGACAAGTCAATGAGAGATTGAATCTGGTGAGACAAATCGCAGCGTGAGAGCAACAAACATTCAGCCAAGTGAGGTGAGATTGATAGAGGTGAACAGGCGCTGAGTGTTTGGGAATATGGACGGGTAAGTTGGGTTGATAGGACTAATGAAGAAGCAGAATCAAAGAAGATTGACAGGACTGGAAAAGGTCAGATCAATGAGATGGAAAGTATGAAACCGTAGATGAACACAATATCTCACCGGGCACACGGACAGGACAGGTTGAGTTGTGAGAAGGATTGAGTCGAGCAAGGAAAGAACAGAAATAAGAAATAGAATGAAAATAGTTGAGTGAAAATGTTAAGTTGGAGGTGAAGGTTGAGTCAAATGGGAAAAATGAGAATTACCAGCAGACAATAATCGAGAGGATCCGATGAAGTTTTGTGATGAGAAGAGATGAGGAAATGAACCGGGTGCACTTCAATCTTAGGAGTGAAGTGTCTTCACCCGTGAAGTGACATTGAGCGCGGCAATGGGTACAAGTCAGGAGATGAAGTTAGCGTAAAACTTAACACCCCTCCATGCCCAATGAGATATTGGGAGGAATGCGAGAAGAGTCAAAAAAAGGAAATAACAGCGATATGCTTTGAATGGAAGAAGCCTTGGTTAGTGAGTCAGCTTTCATTTCCGTAGATCTCACTAGCTTAATTTTGATTTTCTTGTTTGCTAATTCGTCTCTCATCCCCTTAGTCTTTAAGTCCAGATGGCGCGTTTTCGAGTTCGATCCGAACTTTCTAATTTTATCTTCCAGACCACTGTTATCTATGTGAAGAGGTATAGATTTGGGCGACGTTGCAAATATTTCATCCATCAGGGCTTTGATCCATGTCGCTTCGTGATATGAATCAACCAGCGCGTTTAGTTCAGCATGCGTGGAAGACCACGTTATATTCTTTTGCTTACAACTGTTCCAAGAAACAAGACTACCGAAGGTTACACAGAGATATCCCGTTTGAGACTTTCGAGTGTTGGGATCATCCGCCCAGGAAGCATCTGAGAATACTTCCAGAGCATTTGATTGAGGTCAATACTTGAGCTTGAGTTGGTAGTGTTGTGTATATTTGAGATACTTCCACGTTTTCTTCAACTCGTTCCAGTGTGTGATGCCGGGTTTGGTGTTAAACCGAGCTAAACTCGAGATGGCGAAGCTGACGTTGGGTCTTGTGAAACAGGCTATGTGGTTGAGGAGCCCTATAACGGATCTGTAGTTGATATTCAGAGCTTTGAATTGCTCGTGTTCGTCATCTGAGGCCGGGGTAAGTTACAGGTTTCGAGTAAGCGGAGTGGATGAGCCTTTACAGCTCGTCAGCCCCAATTCTTTGAGCCCATGTTGAATGTGATTTGGTTGGCTGAGAAGGATCCGATCTGTTTCGACCTCAATCTTCATCCCAAGTATAGTGTTGGGGTCTTGACTTGCGGATCCCTTGAGTTTTTCCAGGAATTTTGCTTCAAAGTTCTCTCCGTTCCCTACCAGAATCAAATCGTTGACATGGAAGAACAACCTGGATTTTCCGTTTTTTGATAAATATAGACAGGGATCGCAGGCGGATTTGTAGAAACCAATTTCTTTGAACCATGAAGTTAATGTTTTGTACCAATTTTTGGGGGATTGCTTCAATCCGTAGAGAGATTTTTTTAATTTGAGATATTTTGACTTTTGCTTCGAACCTTTTGGAGTTCAAATGAAGACTTCCTCGTCTATTTCTGAATGCAAGAACGCACTTTTTACGTCAAATTGACGGACTTTCTGAGAAGATTTCAGGGCGTACACAAGCAGAAGTTGGAGAGTTGAAGGTTTTCCCGTGGGCGCAAAAGTCTTGAAATAGTTTAGTCCCTCGATTTGACTACATCCTTGCACGCAGAGGCGCGCCTTATACTTTACTGGGTCACCATGGCAGTTTTCTTTTAGCCGGTAGATCCAGGTAGTTCAAAGCGGGTTTGCCGGATCAGGTCCGTCATATTCCTCCCAGACGCCGAATAACTTGATGGATGAAAGCTCCGTGTCCATTGCGTTGATCCACTTCAGACTTTCTTTGCATGTGACAGCATCATTGTAACTTTTTGGTTTGTATTAATGAAAGAACCCATAGCGCTGAGGCGGTTTGATCAAGGATTGGTCTCGAAGGTTTCTAAGTGGTTGAGTGGGAGGTGCAGGGTCAGACTGCTTTTGTCGCGACGTTGATCTACTCGTAACAGGCTCGGGGACAGAATTCTCTTGGAAATCCACTGAATCTTCCGACTCTGGATCTTGCTGAGATTCGTCGCACTCCAATGCTGAATCTGAGTCTTCATTTGGTTCCAATCGAAACTTTGTGAAGGCAGGATTATTTGGGCGTTCCGTCTGCGGGTCTCCCAATCTTTCCGGTTCATTGATGCGCTGGTTGATCTCTTCGTCGTCTGATGTGATTGAAAGATTCGAGTTTTGAGGGTTAGGCATCTTTAGGAACTTGACGTGCTTTGTAGAAATGATAGAGTTAGATTTAGTTAGGATTCAATAAGAGTGGAAGACCGGATTGAAGCCTACTAGGATTCCTTCCTCTCCCTTCTCCTTGAACTTATAACCTTTATCTCTCCTTGTGAGAAGGTAAACGCAAGGACATCCCACGGGTTTCAGATATGATCTTGGCAGGGAATGCCCATGTACTTGGAACCAGGGGGATTCGGAGTTGGTCTCTCTGGGAATTTGATTCAACATGAAGGCGCTCAATTTGATAATCTTGTGCCACTGATTTGCTGAAATTTGACTGTCCTTTAGTATGGTTCTTGCCGACTCTGAGATGGTTCGGTTCGCTCGCTCTGCCTTCCCATTATGCTCAGGATGATACAGTTCGGATACCACTCGCCGAATGTGATGTTCATCGTAGTAATTTTGTAGTTTTTGATTCACAAATTCAGATCCACCGTCCAAACATACCTTGGAAGGATAATACCCGCGTTTTTTATTCTCCTTTTTGATTAGATCAATGATAACTTCAGAGGTTTCTTCCTTAGATCCCAGAGGAAAGGCCCCAATGTATCCTGAAGCGCTATTGACAAGAGTGAGAATGTACCGATGCCCCGCCTTTGACTGAGGTTTGAGTGGTCCCATAAGGTCCAAATGAATCCACTCAAAAACTCTTTTTGCTTTAGTGGATTTTTCCTTGAAGGACAATTTAGTTATTTTGCTCTTGACACAGAAGATGCATTCAAACTTTCTTTTGACTTCAGACGAAATGTGTTTTGTGAATTGTTCGAGTCTTGACAGTGACGCGTGCCCATAGTTTTGATGAATGTCCATGAGCTCGTCCTCCTGGGTAACAGCCAGATTCGCAGAGTGAGCTTGAATCAGATTTCGATTGAAGTTAGGCGTTTCTAGGGAGTAAAGATTGTTTACAATTGTGCCGTTGAACAGTCTTACACCGTCTTTGGACACCTCGAATCCATGCTTGCCAGCTTTCAGCAAGCATCCGGCTTGATTTAAAGCACCGGCGCTAATCAGATTAATTGTCAGGTTCGGAACGTAGAAAACATTGGACAGTTCAAGCATGAAATTCCCCCAGACAAGTATCGCCGTTCCTTTACCTTTAATCTCAATTTCTGCGTCTCTCTTTCCGGTTTTGATGGTCTGGTCTTCACAGGGCGACAGTTCCTTGAAATATCTACTGTCGTTAATCATGTGTATTGACGCGCCGCTATCAAAGATAAATTTTGAGTTAGAGTTACCGTGGTCAATCCACATTGAAAGAAGAGCGAGGTAGTGAGCCACAGGATTATTTTTGGTTTGCGTTCTACGAGACTTCCACTTCGCTTGGTCTTCTTTCCACCAATCAGGCGCAACCTCTGGATGAAGATGCCAGCAGCTGTCGGCCAAATGGTGCTTATCTTGCTTGGGATTGTGGTAACCCTCAGTACATCTCTTCCTTTCGCCTTATTTTTCGGAGTTATTTGACCCACTGGTTTTGTGATTAGTAAGAGCCACTTCTGTCCTTGAATGTTGAATGTTTTGAGACGTTTGTGCTTGAGATTTGTTATTCAATTGGGTAAGGTGATTCAATACATATTCCACTGTGAGTTCCTTGTCCATGTGCATAATTTGGCGTTTGAAGTCCTTCATAGATTTGGGGAATTTAAAAAGTAGGTGGTATGCCAGAATGTTGTTGGGAAGAATAATTCCAACTTCCGACAATTTCTTGAGGCTCACTTTTGCCTTGGTGATGAAGTCCTCGATCTCTTCCGACACAAATCGCAAGTATAGGAAATTGTTGAAAACCCTCGCCCTGTTTGAAGCCTGGGACGATGCGTATTTGTTGATAATCGCCTTCCAGAGTAGTTTAGCAGAGTTCTTATTAGTAGGTGTGACAATGTTATCGTGCGTAGCTGCCTCAAGCCTGGAGATTATCAGGAGCTTGATTTCTTTGTTGACGTCGTTTTCTAGCGTTGAAACATCATTGTTAATCAATTTTGAGCATCCACAAACATTGAGGATGGCATCCATTTTGTCCTTCCAAACGCCATAGTTGTCATCGCTCAGTCTGGGGATTGTGTCAAGAGCTGACTTCAGCATGGCCTGCCTGAACCCTTCCAACATGGCTGAGTTAGTTCTTCCAGTTTTGTCGTAGCAGTTTGAAGTTTGAGGTTGAGTCGAGACCTTTTGGCTTTTAACCGTGTTAAATTGAGGAATTGAGTGAACACAAAACTGGAGACTGAGAAGACAAAGACAAGTCAATGAGAGATTGAATCTGGTGAGACAAATCGCAGCGTGAGAGCAACAAACATTCAGCCAAGTGAGGTGAGATTGATAGAGGTGAACAGGCGCTGAGTGTTTGGGAATATGGACGGGTAAGTTGGGTTGATAGGACTAATGAAGAAGCAGAATCGAAGAAGATTGACAGGACTGGAAAAGGTCAGATCAATGAGATGGAAAGTATGAAACCGTAGATGAACACAATATCTCACCGGGCACACGGACTGGACAGGTTGAGTTGTGAGAAGGATTGAGTCGAGCAAGGAAAGAACAGAAATAAGAAATAGAATGAAACTAGTCGAGTGAAAATGTTAAGTTGGAGGTGAAGGTTGAGTCAGATGAGGTTGAGTTGAATGGGAAAAATGAGAATGACCAGCAGACAAGAATCGAGAGGATCCAATGAAGTTTTGTGATGAGAAGAGATGAGGAAATGAACCGGGTGCACTTCAATCTTAGGAGTGAAGTGTCTTCACCCGTGAAGTGACATTGAGCGCGGCAATGGGTACAAGTCAGGAGATGAAGTTAGCGTAAAACTTAACACATTAGTAGTTCCCTGAGAAGGAGGAAGGTTAGTAACCCCTTGAGAGGTGGTTGGGACCGCTGTGTCCTTAGAGGAAATACTTGGATTACCCCCTGGGGAAGGTGAGTCCAAGCCACTCAGGATTCTTGAGTCAAATCCTGAGTCCTCATCTTCTTTGTAACCGTCATACTCATCCTCTTCTGGAAGTGGGACCATGCTTGGGTCAAAAGCAGGGGAGTCCAGTCCATGGTAACCTGGTACTGGATATTGACCTGCAACTCTGTGAAGACTAGCATTGTCAGAGGAAGGAATGGAAGCAAGGGAAGCTTGTGGAATAGGTTCCAATAACCCAGTATCCATGGGGGGTGAAGTAACAAACTCCAGGATTGGTAAGTTAGAGAACTTTCTTCCTCTTCAACAAGCTCCTAGTGTAGAAGGGTTAGCAGGTTCAGTGGTACCTCTACCTCTGGAAATGCAAGTAAAAGCTGGGCTGGTGATGTGACTGAATCAAGAACGTCAAGGAGGCATTGTATTGCTTTGAGGTATTACCCAAAAGTTGTCTTCACCGTAGAAAAAATAAAAAAGGAATATACCCAAATTTAGTTGGAGAAATTGGCCCAAAAAGTAGCAGAGGGTCAAAGCCTGTTGAAGCCGTTCAAAGCCCATCAAAGACAGTCAAAGTAGGGGTAAAAAGAGTGAGTTTTTGGGGATTATAAAGAGGGTTTGTGATTTAAAGGGTTTGTTGGAAAGGCCAAAAATTCAATAGCCAATCCAATAGTTGAAAGGAAAGATGGGGGTTGATGAAAAGGCCACAAATTTAAAAGCTAATTCAAGGGATGGTGGAAAGGTTAGGATAAAATGAAGTGAACACAAATTCAATAATCAATTCAAGGATGGTGGAAAGGGTATGATACAATGAAATGTCCAAAAATTCAATAGTCGAATCAAGGATGATTCAAAGGATAGGATACAATGAAATGACTGAAAATTCAATAGTCAAATTAAGGATGGTGGGTAGAAGGGTAAACAAACAGTGCCACAAATGGTGAAGATGGGGTTATTGGGGAAGAAATCACTTTAATGTCACAAGGGCTGCTGACCTCTAAGTAGGGCTTGGCACTAGGTGTACTCTACTCACAGTAGGCTTGGGTGCAAGGTTACTGGAGGAGGCTATCAGGAGCAGAGTAAGGGTAGATGGGGTTAAGGTGCTGAATGACACTTGCTTTGATAGATTCCTCACAAGAAGTAGTAAACTGATTTCTTGGGGGGGGGGCAATCAGTAAGAGAGAGGAGGTCTACTTAAATAGACAAGAGGTGGAAGACTACAGGAGAGGAACAACTGGTGAACAACTGTTTGGGGCTCAGACTACACATGAAATGACAAGGGAGCAATGAATGTACCAGAGAGGGCTGATACAGTGAGCTACTACATTGGGATAGACTAATTGCCACATTGGGTCTAGGCTACAGGTCTGGCTTTCTAAGTTGGAGTGTACAGTAGAGAGGTGCACAGTGCATGTAATGATCATGACACCATGTGTACTAAGTATAGAGAGTATGTAATACTGTCTACAGAGAGATGTACATAAGGATTCCCAAAGGATAAACCATAGATAGTATGGGATAGACAGGGTAAGTAAGGTTAGAGGATATCCAGTACCTGAGATAGTAACTATGTGTAATTATATGCAAGCCCAGAGGAGTCTATGTATCTACTGCATGAGATCAGACCATATGTAGATATATGTGGTCATATGAATATGTAGTCATATGTATATGTATGTAGGTTGAATGGAGATATACTTATATATTCTCCAGAGCCCTGAGGTTGAAGTTCCATGAGACAGTTGAGTAGACTGAGGTTAGACTGTAGATTGAGTTGAGTTGGGTGTCAGTATGACCCTATGAATCCCCAACCACCTGCATGCTGCCTCCTCAACTTGAGCAGTCATTGCTTCACAGCGCTCTTCAATCTCAGTGCATATCCCATAATCAGCCTAATCTGTACTACTTAGCTTCAATCACTTGATTACACATTAGTAAACCCACAGCCGTGGAGGGAAAATTATTTTCAGCCACCCAATGATGTCAGCAAAAGGAAAAGCTCCGGCCCATCCTTGTAATTGTGCCCGCAAAAAGCGCGCACCGCACCAATGTGGAGCCCTTAGCTAATGTACTCCGGAATAGACAGTCGGCCAATGCAATTTCTGAGCCTATTTTTCTGTGCACTTCCAACCACAGCTGGGCTGCTCCATGTCAAATGTCAAGTGCTGAGCCTACTTGCCCCTGTGTCTATAAATAACCACTGCATCCCCCCAGAACTTGAATTCTTTCACCAGGATTCCCACGCTTCACAACGCCAGAAAATCTTCCAAATCCCTCAACCCCCAACTCCTAGTCACCTTCCAAACTCCAAAAGAAAGAAAGAAATCCCCTGCCATGGAAACGTGCAAGTACTGTTCAAAAATGCAGAGGACGTGCACCCAAACCGCCGGTTGCCCAGCATGTGACGCCTGCTGTCTAGGCCACCTCAGGTGTTTGTTTGTTGCACCAACCCCTGGATCCTTGTGAACTTTTCCTCTGCCCATTCCTTGCTCTACCTCTGGTCCCTGTCACAAATGTTGCCGCCGCAGACCAATGGCTGAATTTGTGGTGGATGATGACAACCCTATTGAGACAGAAGACTGGACTCCTGAGCTGGACCCCGCGGCCTCCTTGTTGCCTGTGGCCAAAGCCACGGACCACCTTTCCCCCCCTCCTCAATGCGCAGACTACCCTACTGCCGCCCCCTGGGGAGATGCCACCTGAGCCTGTGGCCAACGCCGCAACCTGAATGTTTGACTTGTCCAGGTACCACGCGGGCCCCACACAGCTCCCATCTCTTTATGAGTAGCTAAGCCTCCAATACCCCCGCCTGCAGCACCCAAGGTCCCCCTATTCCGTCCAGCATCACCCACTCCTCCAGTGTCCACCACTCCAACTATGTCTCCCCCAACCACAACACCTCCTGCGGAGGTTGAGTCCCCGGGCTTGGTTATTGCAATTAGCTTCAATTTGCAGCCTGTACCCCGTGATTTTTTTTCTGACCCCTCCATATCTTCACAAAGCTCCCGCGCCTCACGTTGGGAAACTGTTTCCTCCATCACCGGTCCAAAGATCTCCGTGTTGCTTGTCTCCAATCCGGACCCTGTCACCTCAGCTCTTCTCTCAGACCTCAGACTCCCGCCCTTCTAGGTCAACCCAATTCTTCCTAGTCTCTCTGTACCACATGGCCATCCAAGGAAACAACAAAGAAGGCGGCCAAGGAATTGAAAAAGCCAAAATAGACTGGTACCTCCGTAAATTGGATGGAAAATGCTGGCCATCCTCTGACGTTTTTTTGGGATCCCAGCCGCGAAGGTTTGTGAGCTCCTCCGCAAGCATCATTGTGCTGGTGGTGAGCTCCACCGCAGGGTCCGCAACGCCATCTTCCTTCCTTAGATTTCTCCCCCTCTTAAATTATCACCACGCCCCTTAAATCTTGTATATAACTCTTGAAATAAATATGATTCCTGGCCCGCCCCAGAAAGGAATCCTCTTGATTCCCCGCACCATACTACAAAAGTGAGACACACAAATAAAAGAAACTCCACAGCCCCTGGTGAGAACCCCTCTGTATCTGAGAATGAGACAAATAAAAACTGAGACGCAAAGAATAACTAAAGGGAATCCAAAATCCGCAAATACATATCACCTAAAGGGACCTGGACCACCCCAGACAAAGGCCTCTAAGACTAGACCTTCCATGCTGCTCCAGTGATCTGAGCTTCCCCGTCCCAGTAAATCTTGTATATAAAAGAAAGAATAAAAACTAAAAAGAAGGTATATCTCCGCAGATGGTACCAGGTATTATAATGGAGAAAGGAATTTCCCCGCCAGACCCCCAATTTCTGGAAAGAGATTGTGTGTTTGTTAAATTCTCCAAAAAAATCTTTCTCCAAGTTCTGGAAAGCCCACTAGCCCTTGATTCACACTCCTGTACCTCCAAAATTCCTAATTGAACTCTGATTTCACACCCAAGCTGGAAACCACTAAAGCTAACTTGTGATGAAATAATAGTAAATAAACAAGATGGAATCCCTGAAAATCTCCGCACTTGAACTATTTCCCTAAATATGACCTCCAAGAAATCTTGCTGTTAATTACACTCCAAATTAAAAGAAGAAAAGGAATCAAGCTATAATTTTCCCTGATAATCTCCAATAATGATGATGTGATAATCTCTCCCCTCCATAATTGTGTACCCCCCATACAACAAAAGAAAAGCTTCCTTATATATACAACTCAAGAATGCAAGCCTCAAATTAAAGACCCCTCTTTTCTCTGTGCATTCTGCACTGGCCTGCCTTAGCTAATCCAAAAAAGGAACGTGAAATGCTAATGAAAGACCCCTTTTCCCACCGCCTCAGTGTGTTTGCACTGATCCTCCTTACCAACAGTCTGATCCTTACCCAATCCAATTATTTGCAGTAGATTTGATGATCCTGTTGCCAATTCCCCCTAACAGTTGAGTTGTGCCAATGCATAACTAACAACAGATACTTTTCAATCTTCCCTAGTGGATCACTCCCAATTCCGCATGCCGCATAACTATGAATCCATAAAAACCTGCATGCCACCTCCTCAACTTTAGGGATCTGCAATCTCAGTGCATATCCCATTATCAGCCTAATCCATACTACTTAGCTTTGATCACTTACTTCCGCATTATTAAACCCACAGCCGCGGAGGGAAAGTTATGTTTGACCACCCAATGATGACCGCAAAATGCAAAACTCCGACCCATTCTTGTCATTGTGCCCGCAAAAAGTGCATGCCACACTAATGCCAAGCCTTTAGCTAATGTACTCTGGAATAGAGAGTCTGCCAATGCGCTTTTCTGAGCCTATCGTGCTGCATACTACCAACCACAGCTAAGCCGCTCCAAGTCAAATTTCCAGTGCTGAGACTACTTGCCTTGGTGTCTATTAATAACCACCACACCGCACCCTCCATAAGTCCACCACTTTGCCCCTCCAATATTACTAGCATCAACCACCCCCATCCATCCCTCCCCCTCCAAATCAACCCTATGTGTGGGTTATTTATATTCATATTCATAATCTTGACTACTTTTCTACTGTGTGGTGGCAAGCGTTTTTCAAGGGGTTGAAAATTGTGGGTATACCCTTGTTAGCTACCTGGAAATTGGGCTTAGCAACCAGGTTTGTGCCTTGCACTTGCTAAAGCCCTTGCTTACTATTTTTTTGTGCTAGCAGAGGCTTACCTAACAAGAAGTTATCAAGCAACAATTGTGGATGCTCTAAAGCCCTTGCTTGCTATTTTTTTTTTTGGCTAGCAAGGGCGTAGCTAGCTAAAAGTCATCAAAAACAATTGTGATGCTTTAAGAGCATCCACCCTCATGTTGATAAAATCATTGACAACTTTGACAAGCTTCCAAGGTGCACAAGGGTGGATTAATGTCAAAACCTCATTTCAAACCCTCTTTGTGATAGAATAGACCTGGCCAATTGTTTTCAACAAGTTAGGGGGTGGGTCCCACCATTGTCAAAACCTCCAATCCCCGCTTGGAAACACTTGGGTGTCAGCTTGCTACTATTTCAGAGCAAGCTGAAAAAGTAACAGAAATAACATAAAAATAATAATAATAAAATTAACCTAAGAAGGAGTAGGAAAACCAAAAATATTATTGCAAATATGGATTTGCCACCCAAAATTAGGTAAGGTCACTCACTGACCCCACCCTTGAAATCCAATTCCTTATATTTTTTAAATAATTAAGGAAAGAAAGACCAAAATACCACGGCACCACTATTGAACTTTTTGGCCAATTAAATATTTCACATGTATTGTCACGTATAGATTTCACACCTAAAATTCAGTCAGAATTGAGATGTTGTGTATGTTTTAGGAGTTACAGACAGAAATGTGTTCTGTCACAATTCCCGCACGCAGATGCAGCAGCCAATGCACCTGCGCGTGGCTGAGCTACAGCTCTTTCACTCTGGCAAAGCCATGCACGCAGCCCCGGGCCTCTGACAAGTAGGCAGCTGCTGGACTACGGGTTGACAAAGTGACAGGGGGCCTGAGAAACCTAGGTACAGCATAAACATGCTACAACCTACACAGGAACATTCTACATATTTAATAATTTTTCTCGTGGATAGTAGATAGTCTACAAATACATAAAATTATATAAAAATACTTAAATAACCTTTATACATATTTTTTATTAAATATAATTCAAAGTACCAAAAATGTCGAAAATAAGATAATGACTACTTCTAAAAATATATTAAAATACTTTAATATACTATTATGAGAATTTCTAGACATCAATATTTTTATGACATACTAAGAAAACTGATGATGTTAAAATTTACATGAATACCCATGACCTATATTTTTAAGTAATTATTTTAGTAAATCAACTGAATTTCGAAAATAAGGATTAAAATCAATATCATGACTTTACTCCAATTATTTAATACATAATGAGAACTCACCTGACATCAGAATATCCGTAAGAATGTCTATCAAAATAATTATTAACTTACTGGGAACATTTACTAAGGATGATGAATTAAATAATAAATAAAAAGGGCATATTAGTGTTATTCACACGTCCAAACATCAATTATAAAGTAGAATAATTCCCATACCCTGTGGAGTTAGATGCTAACCTTGTTACAGCACCAAAAAAACGTTACAGGCTGCCAATGGTTACCCTGCTATCCTCAGTGTCCGTCCCTTTGAGCCCCTGTACCCCACAGAAGGACAATATTGGGACTCAAAAACCTATAAATAAAGAGCTCTTTTGAGGATATTGATACCCAAAGACCCAGTTATATGTACATCCAGAAACTGTGCCAAGGTAATCAAATACTTATAAGAGATAATTAAGTGATTTATGGCTTTAATCTGATTAATAATATCCGTCCCCAACACTTTTTATCAATTTAAACTGCTGAACAACCTTATAACCCCAGTATACAGGTTTAACCCATCAGTGCACATCACAAACAGGTACCCAAAGGATTTAATAATATACCAGTGAGTCTTATTATCCTTTCTCTGTTGTTGCAGCTTGGTTACAAAGCCCTGCCACTCCACCGTGTATTTTATATACATATTATCTTTGGGCAAAATATCCTTTAAACTAAAGGGCCCAAAGTAACCAGGCCTACATTTTTTCATACTGAATTCCCTGAAGAGATGTGTTAAAGATCCCCAATATAATTGTGGCCCCTCTATAAAAATATTTAATAATCAATTTATCTATATTGATTTATGAAAATAAACCATATCCAAACCAATTAACCTTGCAATAAGCTTTGTCCAAATGTTTTATGGATTTTTGCTTCATTTATTGAATAATATATTTATTATTTATTCTATCACCTCTGGTAGATAAAGGATAGCAAGGGTGTTGGCATCCAGGAGGCTGACATTGGGTCTGCCCCTGCCAGTTCTAACATTGCCCTATCAATGCAATCAACACCACCCCCTCAGAAAATTAGAGTTATCTTCACCTTTTGACATCACACCTTGTCAAAATCAATCAAGAAAGTCAATCAAATAAAATTTAAACAATCTCCAAAGCCAATTTTTTCAAAAAAAAAAAAAAAAAAAAAAACTCACCCCAAACCACTTTCAAAGTGCAAAGAAGATTCATATGCCCAATCAACCCTATGAATCAACTCCTGGACCTGGTAGAAGAAGAAAAGCTTTTTTCTTTTATAATGAATGAATCAAATGAGGGACAAGAATCTGAGAAAAATTATGAAAAGAGAGAAAAGGTTATTTGCAATTGTATGGAAGGCCATCAACACCTCATCAAGGACTACTTCAGCAGTAATGCAACTTATAATAACCATTTTTTGAGAGAAGATTCAGAATGAGCAAAACATTTTTTGCAAGGCTCTTAGAAGAGTTGAAAACCTACAAAAGATTCTGGATAATGAAATCTGTAAGATAATCCTCCATCTAAACTGAGTTTTCTATATTTTTTCAAGCCACTGATGTGAGTTTATGATTTTATTTCTATCTTTTAGGATTGTTGTGGTCAGATGGGACTTTCACCACATCAAAAATTAACAGCAGAAATTTGTCAACTAGCCTATGGAAGTAGTGCAGACAGAACTGATGAATATATAAGAATTGGTGAAAAAACTGCAATCAGAACTGTGAAAGAATTTATCAATGATGTGGTGAAAATTTATGAAGCTGAATTTCTCAGGGCCCCAGACCAGATGAACTTAGTAAAATCCTAGGAGAATATGATGAAAGAGGTTTCCCAGGATGCATTGGTTCCATTGATGGAATGCATTGGGCATGGAAAAATTGTCCAAAGGGGCGGGAGGTTCAATTCAAAGGGAAAGAGAAGACCTCAACTATGATTTTGGAAGCTGTTGTAAGCAAGAGATTAAGAATATGGCACTGATTCTTTGGATTTCCTGGAGCATTAAATTATATCAATGTGCTTCACAGGAGCCACATTTTTGACCAACTATTGTTGGCTAATTTGTCTAAAATTAAAAGATTATTTTATTTTATTTTTAATTGAAATGTGTTCAATTATTTTGCTTTTGGAACTATTTGGATCAATCAATTCATAGGGGCCCAGTATCATATTAGCTTTACCATCAATGGCGATCAATATCATCATCATGGCTACTATCTTGCTGATGTAATATACCCACCTTTGTCAAATCTAGTCAAAAGCATTTACCACCCTCAAGATGATGCCAGGAAACATTATTCAAGATTTCAGAAAGCAGCTAGGAAGTATATTGAAAGGGCTTTTGGAGTATTTCAGTCCAGATGGGGAATCATCACACAGCCTTGCGGATTATGGGAAATTGAAGATATTAAGAAACTCATTAAATGCTGTGTCATATTACACAATATGATAGTGGAGGAATCCTCACCCAATGATGAATTCACTCAACATCCAAACTCAAGTACTCAAATTATTGTCAATCATAGAGATCCTCACTTTACCCATACTCTGTCAGCCTACATTAAAAGAAGTTCAGATCTCTGCAATTCAGTTTTGAACTCACAACTAAGAGAGGATTTGAAAATTCACAATTGGTTGGCCAAAGGAATGAAAAATTGATATATTGATTTGCTGAATACACTTGGATTTGGACTGTCTTTTTTTATTTCCTATCATGATTTTATTTTTATCTTTTTGTTTTTATTTTCTATTATGATTTTATTTTCATCTGATTTCATTCAAAGTGAATGTGATACTTCAATGATATAAAAAACCTTCAATAGATTAACTTTAGATACATTTCAAAATGACTTCTGAAAATGAACTGAACTTGAATCATGCTCAATTATATTGGTTTCTGGAACTCATCATGATAACATGTAAAAAGGAAAATAAAATCATAGTCCCAAAAATGATTTTTCAAGAAAGTGAGTGATTGGGATTGGAGATTTGGATATCTCCCAATTTCAATTGGTTATTCCCAAAAGCACATCAATAATAATCAATTGCACACAATTTTTAATTAAAATTCCTGGGCTTCCATTCACTCTTTATATCCAGCAATATCAGTTTATATAGGTTTTTCAATTTTCATTTCAAACACTCTTAATTTTTGAAACAAATTTTGTTTTATTTTGCAAATCAGCCTTAATTTCCAAAAAAAATTGTTGATTTCAAAAAAAAAATTCAATAAAAAAAATAAAAGCACTGGATAAAAAAAATTAAAAATACGAAAAAAAAACCATAGTCTTGATTTCAAAAAAAAAATTCAAAAAAAAATAAATTCAAAACACCCAATAAATAAAATCAAAAATACAAATGATACAAATAAAAACTAAAAACCAAAAAAAACGTAGCAAAAAAAAATATTGCTAGCCAAGAAAACTCTGTTGATTCAACTATTTCTCAGCCATTTATCTTTCATTGCCTTTTTCATCTTGTTCCAAACTTCCAAACTCTCAGGGTCATCAGAATTAAAATTTGAGGAAAAAGGAAGTTGGAAATTGTTCATTTGTACTTTTCTTTGTCTGTATTCTCTGGCAACTTCCAGTTTATCACTTGCAATTTTGAGTTGTCCACTCTCAATCTTTGCCTGTCTTTCTTGAACCTCCAGCTTCTTTTTGTCAATTTTAAATTGGGATTTTGAAATTTTTTTGTTCATTTGAAGTAAGATGTTGCCCTTGGCGGCCATCTTCAATTTTTTTTTGAAAGAGAGTTCAGATCATCCAGAACCTTTACCTTCCCAGTTTCATTAGAATATTCATTGTTTAATCTTTTTTGTTTGCTGGCCTTGGATCCAGGGGGTCAAGGTATTGGACTTGCAACTGATGATGCTGTTGTTGGTGTTTCTGGCCTTCTAGCAGGTGTTTCATTGGTATTTTCATGGGCTGTGTCAAATGCTTGGAGGATTGGTGGGTCTTTCTTTTCCATCTGCGATTTTGGGGCATAAAAAAGTTTCTCCCAAGCCGCAAGAGACTTGAATGTTGTCATTGTTTGATCTTGGTAGAGGGCTAATGCTACTTTCAGACAGTCATTGGGCAAGCTTCCACTGGGTTGATTTTGTTCAATCAAGTGGTAGAGGGAGCTAAATTTGAGGGTTGCTGTGTTTAGACCTGCCCAGCTAAAAGAAATCAAAAAATGTCAGCAACCATTTGTTTGAACAATGGAAAAAAAGGTCTCAAAAGGAAAGATTAATAAAAAAAGATACTAAGTCCAAATTTGATTGAAATCATGGTGGTTTATGCTGGAGTGTTTATTGAAATCCTCCTTTACTTTCTTGAAGAACACCTGACCAGTTTGACCTGCGGCCAATTTGGTTGCTTGCTAACATGAAGCCATGAGATCCCCAGTTGTTCTTCTTCCTGGGGAAACCAATTGGGTGAGTTTTCATTTTTTTTATCATTTCTTTGAGATGTTTCTGAGGTAGCGATAATAGGGGATTCCATGGATTGAATGCAACCAAGATGTGTGGGTTTATATATCAAATTTGGGTGGGAAGATTTATCAAAAGTCAGTGGGGGGTGGAGTGGATGGATGGGTATATCTGAAAAGTTGGTGGGGGGGTGGAGGAGTGGATGGGTGGGTATATATGAAAAAGTTGGTGGGGAAGTGGAGGGGCTGGGTGGTTTTATATGAAAAGGTTGGCGGGGGTAGAGTGGATGGTATATCCAGGTGGGGGGGGGGGTGGAGTTATGGAGGAGGAGGTTGGGGGGGAAGGGGTTTTGAAGGGAGGGTCAACATCTTCTTGCTTGTCAAGGATTTTATCAATTTGATTACTATTGCATGCTATTGAGCGCACAAGGGTGGTAAAAGGGCCTCGAAGGCCTAGTGGTAACCATCACATGGAAGCTCAATGCCACCCCTGCGGCGTTTATGCAATTCCGTTTTTAAAATCCCGGGAGACCCACCCCCTGGCCGCTACCCCTTCTACCTTGGCTGGCCACGCCCACCCCATTCATATTTTCAAACCTCTTATTGGTTGACCCTTTGGGCGCGTGGATGGAGTTTCAATTTCAATACCTGTTACCCAAATCAGAGTGGATTCCATATATGGTCAATAAATCAATAAAAACTTTCAATCAAGGTCAAAAATTAACCTAAACTATATATAAAAAAAAAAGGTGGTCAAATCAAAAAAACCCTGGATAAGTTGGCTTATCAAGCGGAATTATCAAGACAAGGTTGGATGCTCTAAGCCAGAAAAGTGTCTGACCAAAACCATAGTTTCACCTTTTTCTCTTTTCTGAGATCCTTCTCTTTTCCTTCTTCTTGATTTTCTCTTTTCTCCCTCTAGTTTCTTGTGTCTCTTCCTCTTCCCCTCTCTCCATTGTCTCATGCTCCCTACAATCTTTGGGGCGGGTGGATGGTCTGGTATTGGACTATCTATAAGGTGTGACATGTGGATTCTGTGACATGGCTAGGTTTAGTGTCTGTGACATAATAGGGTTATACCCTATATCTTAACACCCCCTCCCACAATTATGACCTTATGCTATTCCAATGCTCCGTGCCCCAATGCTGTGTTTGTTTGGTCCAAGCGGCTTTGTCATGATATCCTCCATTTGTGCTGCCAAGCTATTCCAGCAGAGGGTCATGCTATCACATTGGATGAAGTGATTGACAAAATAGAAAGCTCTTCTGAGGTACTTAGTTTGCTTATGGGATCCATTGCTGGTGGCAATCAGTATTTCTGCCTTGTTGTTGCAGTGGATGGACAAGGGAGCATCAAATTTTATGTTGGACATGGTCAGCCGGATGTGAGCCAAGATCTGAGAGACCTCAGAAAGGGCCACATATTCTGCCGCACATGTAGATAGTGCTACAACAGTTTGGCGCTTGGCACCCCATGCAATTGTATTACCATTGTGCCTGATTACATATCCACTGGTCAATTGTTTGTGTTCCCCCCCCCAAAACTGGCGTCAACCCACATGGCCAAACCACTTGTGTCACCCTGCCAGTATCTTAGGCAATTCTTGGGAGATCCACTAAGAAAACCTACCAAGTGATCCAGCTCTGCCCAGTGGTGTGATGATGGAAAAGAGCTAAATCTTTCCAGAAGATTGACCGAGTACATAATATCCGGCCTAGTTCCGCAAGCCAGATAAATGAGAGAGCCAACAATTGACTGATATTCAGTCGTTTGGATGGCTACTCCGGTATTAGTCTCCATTGACTGCCCTGATAATGGTGATTGACAGAGGTGTACCGGGCTTGGATAGTTCTCCACAATCTCCTTAGCAAACAATCCCTGGTCCAATGTCATCTCCATCCCTTCTTTCCTTATCCTTATCCCAACAATCTTTTCCACCGCTGTTTTCCACTTGATCTTCAGTTCTTTCTCCAACCCTTCCCTAAACCGCTTCATCATCTTCTCCGACAACACCATCACAAACCCATCATCCACATGCAGCCAAACCACCACAAAATTGCTCCCATCCCTACAGATGTACAGCAAGTCCTCAAGCTTTCTGACAATCAATCCTACGCACTTGACAACGGCCTTAAAATTTTTCCACCAGCATCTTGCCACCTGCCGGGTACCATACATTGCCTTGTTTAGCTTCATCACATAACCCTTCCACTGCGGGCGTAGCAACGTTGGCGGTTGGATGTAGACTTCCCCATAAATTGGTCCGTACAGGTAAGCTGCGTTGACATCAAAACTTGCCAGGGGATAAGAGCCACCATGAGCAATTGCCAGGATGAGACCAACCGTATTAAGGGAAGATTTAGGTGCTTAATTCTCATACAAATCTTCACCCATCCTTTGGCTAAACCCCTTTGCCACTTATCTAGACTTCTGCTGAAAAAGATTGCCGTTGGCGTCCCATTTGTGCGCCAGAACAAATTTTTCCCCCAGTACCTTCATCCCTTTTGTTGGTCGGAAAGGCTCCCACACACCCAGGTTGTCAAGTTGCTGTATTTTGGCCTTGCCAGACTCCCGCCATTCTTTCCCCCACTCGCCTTATAATGCCTTCGGCATTGACCAGGGAACCCCCCGCTTGAAGGCCTTTGGTAATGCTTCCAGTGTGGCCTGTTCTGCCACCACCATGGCATCTGTATCCTTGTCACCTAGGCGCAGGTTGTTAATAATTTCCAACAGCGGCGGTTTGATGGTTTGGACCAGCAACAACTGGAAAAAGGGGAATATGGCCAACGTGGAGTGGATAACCCGTTGTTCCTTTTCTGACCAGAGCAACCATCTGGCACCTCCTGCCGGGAAACCTAACAGCCTGCACTGTTGACATATCTCTTCTAGCTTCCCCCTGCGTTCCGCCAGAACATGGACTATTGCTTCTGCCCCAAAGTGGTATAAGATTGCAGGGTTTGGTTTCACTTGTGACAGTAACTCCAGTGGATTTTTGTCTCCAGTCCTCAAGTTAGGAATGCAATTCAGGATATATTCCGCCACTTGGTAGGAAAAGTACCAGAATTTCTTGTACATTCTGCTCTCTTTCAAAATGGTTCTCACCATGTCTACCAGCTTTTGGTTCACACATTCAGCCTCTCCCTTCTTTTTGGTGTGGTATGGCCGAATGCTTGCCATCTGGACGCCCAGGGGCTCCAATTTCCTCTTCAGAGGTCCAGTATACTTGGCCGCATTGTCACTTCTGATGTACTCTGGGTATTGGCCCTTAGCGTTCCTAATGTTCTCCAGTCAGCCCATAATCTTGTTTGGAACCTCCAAAAGAGAATTCAATATTGCAATGAATGTGTATGTCAATGCATGGTTCCTGAATGTTAGAAAAAATTGCGCCCCAATCAGGTCCTCCTCAAAAGGCCCCGCCACGTTGGTCACAAAAAGGTTTGAGGTTTCATCTCTAGCAATACCCAACTTGGCCCCTGGGGTCCTTCTGTCAAGGCCTTTGGAGACAGCACACCTCTCACAGAAAAAAATTGCCATGGGCCACTGATCTCCTTGGGGTAGTGCCTTTGCAGGAAGAACTTTACTACTGCCTCCAATGCGTGCCCCAGGCGTACATGCCACTTGTAAGGGTCAAATGACGGTTTTAATGTGATTTTCATTGCATTCTCCCCCTCAGGGCGCGTGGGGATTAACCAACAAAAGTTTTGGAAGAATGTATCAAATCTATTTTGTAAAGGGTCACGTAGGATAGCATCCAATCCTTTGTAAGTTAGTGTCCATCCATCTGCCAGCAGCTGCCCCATTGACCTCTGGACACAGATACACCTCTTCAATTATCATCATGCTTGTCCTTGTTGGGATGGTCAGATTGCCAATAGTTGTTGACATGACGTGGTGTTTGTCAGCAGCCAGGAAGAATTGCTTTGGCACATTCAGTTGGTGAGTTGGTTGAAAGTAGCAACAGGGGCCACTCACATGTGCGCTGGCCCCCAAGTCCAGTAGAATCTTTCTGCCGTCAACCTCTGGAACATCTATGACCCAGATGCAGTTGCTCTTGCTGTGGGGATGAACTGGTTGTTGCAGTGGTAAGTACCGCAAGGTCCAGTTGGTATGATTGGCCAGGGGAGAGGGTATCTTCCCTGTTCTCACGTCCATCCAGAAGGTATCACAATCCGCATACCAATGGCCATTCTCACCACAGTAGCGGCATTTACAGCCATAGGTGTCCAGGAGCGCGTCCAAATTGTGACACCCCGCATAGTAGGCAGCTCAATCTATGTCCAACAGGTTGGTCTTTGAAGGCTGTTGCCCTTGTCTCTCCAAGCCCTGGGCCCGGTGTTGTGGTGGTATGTACATCCCCCTAACTGCTTGGATCTTGTCTAACTCCATCATATCAATACCTGCTGACATTTTTGGTTTTAACTTCCCAATTGCCCCTTGTAGGACATTTGCCACGTTGATGAATTGTGGGACTGATTTTGCATTGCTCAGTTGTTGCAAGAGCAAGTATTCATACATCTTTCTGTCTATCCCTGGGGGTGCAACCCTGACCGTCTGGACTAAGAGACCCACAAGCTTGTTACGGGATATATTGAGCTTGTTGAGGTCCGCTATCACAGTGTGGAAGGCTGCAATCCATGCCATGTCTGCTTCAGGGGAGGTTAATAGGTTCATCATCTTCTCAGCCACCGCAAGTTTGTGTTGTTGGTCTGAGCACTTACACGTCTCCAAAAGTGTTTTGTAGATGATTTCAGCGGATTCAACCTGCAAGGCTTTGATAATTGTGTATAGCTCATTGTCAACAGAGTTGCGCAGTAAGTTCACTACCGCCCAATTCTCCAAGGTGGTGAGCATGTCAAAGTTAGATGCGTTGTTGAGGAATGATGGATCACAATCAAAAGCTTGATGCAGGCTGCCATCCACGGCCCCCTCCCAAACATTGAAGTTGGAACCGTCAAAGGACAGGACAGGTTGTTTAGGATTGATATTCCAGTGCAACAACATTGGATCCTTCATGAACTTTATCACAAGCGGATTATTGTTCCGTTGGTAGTTGGTGGCCATGTGAGGTGGTACCCGGGATTCTGGAGGAGGAGCCATCCTCCCCATTGCGTCTTCCACCCGTTGAAACTGCTGGGTGAGTGTTGACTCAAGGGTCTTGAAACAAGATTCAAATTTGCTCTTGGACACAAAGTTGGTTGGCATCCCCTGGTCCTCCATTGTCAGGTTGGTTGTTTTGGTCATGTCAGTCTCCTGGGAGTTTCCTGTTTCCCATTCAGTTGATTTACCAGCTTGGTTCCTTAACCAGTCTTCCTTTTTCTTTTGATATCTATTTTCCATAGGTAGCCCCTCAAACCCTAGTTGTTTTGCTGGCTTTTAACCTGTAAAGTCTCATAACCTGACCATCCACTACCCTCAGCAATAGGCCCTAAGGTTTGGCCTTTCCCAAATCCAAATCTCAGTAAGGAGAGAGGGGAGGATTTGGGGCGGGTGGATGGTCTGGTATTGGACTATCTACAAGGTGTGACATGTGGATTCTGTGACATGGCTAGGTTTAGTGTCTGTGACATAATCGTGTTATACCCTGTATCTTAACAGACTCAAGTTGAAGCGCCTCAAGGCTCCACCTCAACCGCGGTCACGATCCACAGAATGGCTAAGGAATAAAACCAGCAGAGGTGCAAGCTGGAACTCGCGATAATCCCTCACCTACATTCTCTTCCTTCCTCTCCTTACCACTGTTCTCATACTGTTGTATTCTTGTTGAAACCACCATGGTTTCTGTTAGAGTATGCGGTAAGACACAATTATGTCACAGACCTACTTCCCAGATATTTCACAGATTCACAGATGTCACGCACCTTGTACATAGTCATAATACTTGAACATCCACCCACCTCGGCACCCTTCTCTCTCCTCATCGAGATTTGGATCCCGGAACGGCCGAACCCTGAAGCTGACGGCTGACGGTGGTGGATGATCAGCCGAGACATCTTACAGTTTCATCTTAGACTGCGTGTCTATTTCTGAATCAAACTCCTGTCCGTCCTCCGTTAAGCTGAGTTCGCCAGTGTTGTCTCTGAAACAGGCAACCAGATAGTTATTTTCTTTTTCGAATTTAAGGCCATTTGTCTCATTCAAACCAAGTCCAAATATTGTGTTGTATTTCATCTCTTTCAAGATGATACTGCTACAAGAGCTGCCATACAAGATTGCCATAAAGAGTATCATTTCTTCTCACGCTGATAGGCCAGTGGTCGATTTGAGTCAAAATCCGTCATGAAGCCGAGTTGGATAGCCCCTTTTCGTTCACAAGGCATTAAGTCATTCTCGCGACAACTTGTATCGGAAGACTGAAATCCCCCGGTCACGTTGAACACCAATTTGTATGGACCGGGACCCATGCCGCGCCCGATGCAAATGCCAGAAACTGATACTGGGACAGTGACAAGTTTGGATTAATCCCGCCGCCAACGAAAAGTTGTTAAAGAGCCTCAAACGCGCTTTTCATACCTTCCTGAATCTACGGGTCCCCCAGCGTTTCAGCTTAGCGAAGACCTGAGTTTTCGGATGGGCAAGTTTCTGTTGGTCGTTCCAACAATCGCGGGTCAGGCCCCTGCCCGCCGGTGATCGCGACAGCCAATTTTTCTTGCCTAAGCTGATACCGGAGTTACTTTGGTTTTTGAATTGGGGCATCCAATTCCCAGCCGTGATGGTCATGAGCACGAATGCAATCCTGCAGATGATGTCGATTGCCGTAGCCTTCATTTGGATCCAAACGGTCCGATCTGGATCTGATTACATTGCAGGTACTTTAATTGGTGTGCCTTTCGCAGACCACGGGCATGATGAATTTCTGATGATATAATTTTTATCCCCACCCAGCGTTCGGGCCGTCCGCGGCTACAACTGCTCGCAAGTTTTCAACTGATGCCTGTCACACAGCAGAAGTTGAACAAGGACGATTATGCAGCCAAGGTGCAAGCAGTTCAGTCAACCCGTTTCCAGCAACACTAAGCCATGATCAACGTGAACAATCAACGCCTCCCCTCACCTTGAATCTTTTTCCACGCCAACCAGAAAAATTGGCACTCAACCCGCCGCGGTCCAACCTTTACAGCTGGTCGCCTACTCCAGCCGAAGTAGGAAAAGCAACTCTAGATTTAAATATTTTTTCACCTTCCTCAGAGGAAAGAGCCGCAAAACGCCCTAGTCCTTCCTCGGGCGCTTCCAAAGACTACCTTGGAGAACCAACGCCTCTCCCCACCTTCAATTTTTTTCCGCTTCAACCAGTGATATCGGATCCCAACTTGTTTCCTTTGAGCCATCACAGCTGGCCACCCTTTCCGTCTGAACGACCAAAACCTAACTCGAATTTTTTGTTTTTTTCACCTTCCTCAGAGGAAAGAACCCCAAAGACTTTTTCAGTTGTTCCCAAGGAAAGAGAAACAGATCCACATAAACGACTTCGAGAAGATTTCGTTTTTTTTGAGCGACAAAAGAAAATAAAAACTACCGATGCGCCACCAAAGACGCTTGGAACTTCAGGCAGCGCTTCTGAATCCGCTCCCAAAGCTGGATCTCGGAGCGTTACTGCAAGCGCTAGCAGAGAGGTGACCGTTGAAATTCAACCGTACAAAACTTACTCACAGACTAGAGGTTCCCAGTTGAATGGCTTGCATCACTCCGCGGTCCCCACCACGAGTCGAATGACCAGAGGTGAATCGCGAGTTGAAGCTGGTAATTCGATCCTAGGAGACTTGCAGATCGAGCAGAGAGGCAAGGCTCCAAACAGAAGTGGGGAACGGGCTAAAGAGAAAGCTGAGGAAAATATTGTTACTCCTTCTGCCGCTCGGCAGTCCGAGCATGTTTCTGAAAATATGAATTTGGAAGATTTCACCTCGAAAAAGGCTCTTGCTTTTCGATACTACTCACATCAAACTTGGTTTGAGGCTCCGCACCCATTATGTCCGAAGGCAGCACTTCTTTCGATGATACTTGCTGAATATCTTCTCATGAAAGTACCGAACAAAAAATCGAGTGAAATGCTCGAGACGATGCATCAGTCGGGAAAAATCTTGCTTCCCTTCATATACCGATTAACTCCCAGGGGCTTTTCAAGGTCGCAATGGGCAAGAATATCCAAACTGTGGAGTGGCTTTTGGAGTTTTCCAAATCAACCGTTAGATAGCACTCCGAAAGAAGTACTGAGAAGGTTTATTTGGATATCCGATTATCTGTATGAAATCACAATTTCAAGAATATACAACTTTCAGCAGGGTGATTCCAAACCACGCGAATATATAACGTCTGACCAAGCACAGATAATCAAAGATATCTCGATCAGTAGTCATCGGCATTATCAAGTTAGTAAGAATATTTACTTTCAGGCAGCAAAGGAGATCTTTGAAATCTATCAAAGGGAACAACCTAGCATCAATTTCAAGATGTTGGATGCGCAATCGTCGGATGCACTGCACAACTTTGTTTACGGAAGGATTTCGACCAACGCGGGTCGTATAGTTTCATGTCTTCCTTTAGATGTAGGGATGATCTCGAGAAAGAACCTGCCTCGTTGGTTGGATCGCAAGAGTGCCACTTTACAGGATATCTTTCATGGATTTAGTGGGGTGCACGATCCTGACAGAACTAAAGAAATCTCAAAAGTGCTCTTCCCACAAGCTGATCCGGTCAAGATTCTGAAGATAATGAAGAAACCTTCGGAATTGATTGGTCGTTTGAATTTCTATCAATTGCAAAGATCCTTTGATTCTGATGGTTTAATGGAATCATTTCAAGATCAACTTAACAAAGAACAAAAAACTTATCTGCCAGAAAAAGTAAAAGCCCTGCTTTCTAAGAAGCACTTTCTTCGATGATGAGCTTTTTGGGTGTTACATGGAATATTCTAGTGGTTGATTTGATCAAGATCTTGGAAGATTCAAGGATAAATAAAAATTACCTGTGATCTCAGAAATTTTCAACTCCTATTCCATTTTTGAGAAGATTGATGGACAGTAGGCCATTTAGTTTTTTGATCTAATATTTTTCCGGATTTTACAAAATTTCTTTGCAACTTAAAAGCTTGGCCATACATTCTAAATCACAAATACACAAGTCAATTGAACAAAATAAAATAAAACAGATCAAAATGTTAAAAACTGAATATATTACAAAATGATAACAAGAAATCCAAAGAACTTGGGATTTGTTTATTAACCAGTTTGTTGGTAAAAAAGGAACTTTCATACCCATTCTTTTGAAATACACTGCATCAGGACCACTTAGAGAATGGCAAAGTTCAAACCAAAACCTAACTGAAAACTTGGAATCCTACCTTGGCCTGAACCTTGTTGATATAATTAGATTAGGTTACACCCAAAGTTGTACTTAGTCAGTTACCAAATGTGTGATCTTGTTTTCTTTTTTCCTTACTCATGTTTTCTGTTGTCTTATTTCTGTACCTTTACTCATCAGGCATTTTTATTATGCCTTGCACTTGCTCCTTGGTCTCAAGATATGCCCCACACACTCCATCTTCTTGCTGGTCAATACTCACGGGTATTTCTATTATCTCTTTTGCCCACTCCTTGGTCCCAAGGCCTGCCCAGTAGCACTCCATCTACTTGCTGATTAATCCTAACAATACTGTTCAATTGCCAGCAGCAATTAGATTAGGAAAAATATCTTTTAATTGAGAGGTAGAAAAGAATAAATTATGGCAAATCCATAATAAAACACCATTAAAGGTGTCAATACACTCCTCTCTCATCTCCAAGTTTTACCAAAACTGGTGGAAAATACTTCTTGGAAAGTGAATCAATTTGATCATCTGGGGAAACTATATTTGAACTAATTCTTGGAAGAAATTGATCAACATCAAATTTCACCTTCTCCAATGTGTGACTATAAAAAATCCAACAATTTTCAATTTGAAAAAGAAATTGGCTCTCACAATCTTTCTTGCCAGGGAAACATAATCAAGACTTGTCTAGGATACAAAATTTTGACTGATTTTTCATCAATAAAATTAACAAAATAAACCCTGGAATAAACTTTTAGAATAAAATACGCATCAAATTTATTAAAGTTTTCCTGTATCAAAAAAGCTTCACTGAATATTTAAAGAAAACATATTTTTGTGAACCCAAAATCAAATTTAACATCATTTTATACTATTTCACCAAAGAAATTTTTAAAATCTGGTTAAAAATGGAAGAATGGACCAATTCTAATAAATTCCATTCACAAACTGCCAAATAAAGCACTTAATAAATCAATTCCATGAAATAATTGGACTTCTCCTAGAGTTATTCAAGGAAATTCTTGGCCAGCCAACATAGAAAACCTGCAGGAAATCATTATCCTCAAAAGACTTCCCCCCTCCAATAAAATAATTTCCTCCAAAAAATTTAATCAATAAGAAGGAAAGAAGGCAAGAATTATCACCAACACATTCCTCAGTAATCTAGAACACAAATTCCAAATACAAAAAAAATCAGGAAACATTTTAAAACCTTTTTCCTTCAATTTCACTGAGATCAATGAGCCCCATCCTCCCCATCCCAAGAATATGAAAAAAAGATAAGGTGATGATAATTTGAAAAACAAATGAAAAGTTTTACCAATTGTATCCAGAAACTCTTATATCCTACCATAAAAATTTAATTTATACGCAAATAGAAATCCCCTCAAAAAAAAAAAAGCACCCAATTCAATGTCAATTTATGGAACTCCACTCAGAATTTAATCACATGAACAAGAATTTAGTGACAAGGCTTGGAAACAATAGATATAATTAATGCAATCCACAGTCCCTGCTACAAGAGAAGGTATAGGAGCTGAACTAAGAAATCCCAGAGTAGAAAAACAAAATTTTAATGTGCCTCCAAAAGTGCTTTTGGTCTGAAATTCCATTTTTGGTGCGGGAAATTGGAAAATCAAGAAGTTTCTTTTTTGGAAATTTGACAAGAAAATTCCAAGTGCAAATGAATGAGAGCCAGGATATAAAAATGCTTTATAGATTATGAGACCAGAGAAAACATCCTGTTTATATGCATTCAAAAAAAGAGTGTGAAGGTCAATGTACAAGCAGCATATTCCGTTGGGGTATGGAAATTATTTTACAGGTGAAAAAATTATTGTTGGGATTCTGGTTTGGAAATTTTGTAATAATTGAAATTGATAATTTTGAGGAGGTTGGGTGGCTTTAATGCCTGCTGGATAGACAAAAAAACTACACTGATGGAGATGAGAATTAAATTTTAAAAATGCAGGGAAGGCATGATGTGAAATGGGGGTTTGAGGAGGTGCACCATGTACTGATGGAAAAATACAATGGGACTGTTTATATATATATATATATATATATATATATATATATATATATATATATATTAACATGTCAGAAAGTTTCTTTTTGAGATAGAGGGGAGAAATTATATTTTGCAGAATTATTATCACCATCCTAGATCAGGAAATCAAAAATTTTAAATCTATCTTTCATCTCATTTATTGAATGTTTTTGGTGGTCTACAGAGAATTTAAGTTAAACTAACCACCAGCAAGTTGATTGAGAAAGAATGAAGGTCTTGTAACCAAGAGGGAAAGACAAAAGTATGTAGGGAAGATAAATTACCTATGTTGGTATGGTTCACCATGAAAAATTTGATGTCACTGGCTAGCAAGTGCTATCAAGAAATCCCTAGTTGAAGCTCTTTTAAATCTATAGTTGAACCTACCTCTATACTTCAACTAATCATTTGGTGAAGAGTCACTTTGCACAATTAAAAGTAACTGTTCAGTGAAGCTTGGTTAAAGCTTGAGCTGAGCTTTGTTGCAGTTGGCCAGAGATTTTTCAAATATTGAAACTGAGATCCTTTAAGGCACTTACTAACAAGTGACTTTTTTTGGTTATAAAGTTGATGGGAATGACAAAAAATACTTGTTTTTCAGTCAGTAGAAGATTATTGAGAGATGAGATGGAACCATAATAATTTACAAGAAGAAAGAGATTGATATAGATAAGGAAAGAAGACCTGAAAACAACCACCAGAAAGTTGATAGAGTGAGGGTGCAGGATTTGGGACCAAGAGAGAAAGACACAAGTAATTAGGAATGATGAAGTACATATGGTAGTACAATTAATTTAATTGGAATGAAAACTGATGAGGAGAAGGAGAGAGAATTAAAGGTAGATTCTACAATAGTTTAGATAAAGGCTCTAGGCTAGAACTAATATTAGTGAGATGATAAATGTTGGGGAGAAAGATTATTTTCTGAAATTTACATTTTTTTTCTTCATTTTGTTGGTTGGTTCTTGGTTGTTTTTTGTGTTGAAATCCTACCCCCCCACCCCACCATGCCTTCTAAAACCTTTAGAGAGCGCTTTCTAGCAGGGAATTGGCAAATTTATTTTAACATAAAGGGTAGTTGAGTGAAATTTGAAAATAACAATAGGAGAAAGTATTTATATCAATTGAGATTCCCACAGAAGATCTTGCACATATTTGGAACAGGATTGATTTTAATGCTTTGTGGTGGACAAGGAAATAACATATTTTTTTGGAAAAACCAGATTACCAGTCTTCTTGAGGAACAGGGCACTTCCAGTGAAGTAAATTATGTTTTTGATGGAATCATTATCAGTCTTGCAATAGACCAATAGAGAGAAGATAGTCTATACAGTACCTCCCAGGATGATCCCATGAGTCTTGATGGGATTGAGTATCAGATAAGGTGATAAAATTGTAGTCCTTGAAAAATTGAAAGAGGTGGTGGGTTCAAACAAGTCAGCATGTGAGTGGAGTGGAATTATAAATCACATAAGCGATTAGAATGAGAGGAACTGAGACCAACAGTACAAGATGATGAGGACAGAGAGAAGAAAAAGAATCATACCTGGGTCAGCATGTGAGTGGAGTGGAAGGATGAACAAAAGAGTACTTCCACACTCCAGGGGCTTCCTCAGGTCTCCTTCAACATATTTGAAAGGTTAGTGAAATTTTCTAGCAGAATTAAAAAATAAATTGAGTATATAAAATCTCACAGCCACCCTTTCTGCACACTGAAATGAAGTTACATAAAAGAATAAAGAGGGGAAAAAATTAGATTAAGCTAAAACTCAAAACAGTATGTGGTTTCTTTCCAACAGAAATCAAGCCAGGTGTCTGGTGAGCATTTCCACTACCATGTTGTTTGTGGAGACATGGATCATATTCATGCTCTTCTGCTGATCAAAATCCCCAATGAAGTGGTATTTTGCATGGATCTGTTTGTTTTGGGTGTGGCTTTCTTGGTTCCTTCCTAGGAATTCCATGCCTTCATTCTTCAGTTGACTGTGATTTGAAAATTGGGGTGTAGACAAAGTTTTTTTGACATATTTTGGAGCCAGAGCACTTCTTGGAAGGAGTTGGACAGGAATTTTTACTCTGATTTTGTTCCTGAGAGGCAAATAGTGACCTTTTAGAAGACTTCCAAGTTATTTATCCATTTCCAAGTTGATATACACATCCAGATGTGGAAAACCTTTCATCACTGTCTCTTCATCAGTCTGAATTTGAAAAGCCAAATATTTCTAACTTCCCCCCCATCTTGAGATACAGACTATTTGTTGTGACAAGGTAGTTCAGTGTGCAGAAATTGTATTTCCAATGTTCCTCTGAGGGATTGCAGAGATTTTTGGAAATAAAATTAAAAACAAAGGAAAATTCTGGAAAAGTGCACTGAAAAAACCACATAACCAATAAAATTACCTGGTTGGATGGACTGGAAGAGGTTATATCTTGAGGAGACTGGCAATTTAGGTTTTTGAAGTTAGGATTAGATGTTTGGCAACTTTTGTGAAATTATTTCCAATAAACATATTTCAGAGGTTGCCTATTTAGTTTTACTGGTTTCATAAGATGTGTTTAGTAAAGAAATCCCTTTTTATTTTGGGAAAGAGGAAGCCAAGAAGATCTTCATTCACAAATATTTTGGATATCTTTCCCATAAATTTTATTATTTTATGTACAAAAAATGGTTCACCTACTATGGCAAGATCATAAACATGCATTGTGAGGGCCCAAAAATTTTAAATCCTCAAATTTTGAAGTACAGGGTTGCTTCATATTTTTACTTGGTAATATCAAGTTGAACTGGAGATTGATGTAATTGGATATTGCATTTTCTGGAAGACTTTTTCATCACATAGATAGATCTTTCATGATTAAAAACCAATTCTTGATGAAGAGGATCCTTGAAGCCCAATGAAACCTCCATTAAAAATCCCTGATCAATGCATACATTGTGAAGAACCATCTTGAAAACTGCCTATCTACTCTTCTAGTTGTTCAAAGCAAGCAGGCTGAGAATCAGCCTATGATTCTCAAGGAAGCTTGGTGAGGATGAAAACTTCTTGATAGTCTATAAAATGATCTTTAGAATACCCCAGGGTGAATATCCAAGCTTTAGTTTCTGGATTGAGTGTTCAGGTAATTTCTTGACTTTAAACACCCAGTTTGATTTTATTATATTCCTCTTTTTGGGTCTGGTAACAATTTTCCACATCTGCATTTCAAGAAGAGAAGTAAATTCATTTCCCACTTCTTTTCAAAACCTTGAATTTTTGGGTTATCCAAGGCATTTTTTTACAGTTATTTGAATTATGAGAATCTTCTGTCAAGTGAATGCCCTTGGAAAAGTGTCAATACACATCTGGTTCTTTTTTATTTTTGAAATTTTATCTCCTAGGCTTTGCTGAAATGGTTAGCTGAGGTATGGGTGGGCTTAGTGGAAGATCAAGAAGAGAAATCCTATTCACTCCTTTTTTTATTCTTTAAAAAAGCCCAGAGGGGCAAGAGTTGAAACTCATGTTATAATTATGGTCAGCAATTAGCTTGGAAAATGAGCAGTATTTAAAGCAAAAGAAATGCTGGACACCTTGTGTCACAAAATTGCTGGTGGGCTCTCACAATGGGGCAAAACTTTGGACAATATTGGTGATGAATTCAATTGGATGATGAATGGATGATGGAAAACAGCAGGGAGAAGAGCTCCTTATATACAAATGATTGACCTCTTGTGAGCCCATGATACAACAAGCCAAAATTCAAATTTTCCGCCCCACAAGAGCTCTACAGGCTCTACAGGCCTTGTTACTTGGTTTGGGCTACATCAGCCCACATGGCATCAGTCCCTGTACCCTTACAACCAGCCTATTCCGGTCCATTCTGGTATTGCCACCTCAATGGGGCTGAACCAGCCCCTGTACTGTTCAATCCCTGGGCCGGTTGTCTGTTAAAACCAGTCCTATTGCCTCAAACACTGACTGGTTGCCTCATGCAACCAGCCCCTGGCCAAAAAAATGGCCAGGTGGGACCCAGGACACACCTGGGTCTGGTCTCAGACTCACATGGGGGGGGGGTGACCAGCAGACATGCTGTCCCCCCCCCTCTTTCTCTCAGATCCCTGGAGGGGGTGGTGAAATCCCCCTACCAGGGGCCCTGGGGGTCAATACCCCCAGGGCATTGCTATGGTAAGTGGGCTGGGGGGTGGTCAGGTCCCCTCAGCCCTTTGCTCATCCCCCTTGGTAAAGGGGGGGGGGGGGGGGAGAGCGCCCCTTCAATGGTGGGGGGGTGGTCAATTCCCCCCCACCGCCGGTCGCCTCAATGCAACCAGCCTGGCCACCTCTTTTGGTGGGGGGGTGATCAAGTCCCCCCCACAATGACCAGTCACCCCTTGCAAATGGTTGCTGGCTGGTTACAACCAGCCAGCCCTCCCCCTCCCCCTTGCAATGGTGAGCAAGGGGAGGGGGAGGAGCCGGGACCACCAGCCCCATGGCCGCCACCCAGTGTGGCAGCCGCAACAACGGCCCTGCACGGGCTGTCGGGCCCCATAGATGGGCCAATTGCAAAAACAGCAGCCCCAAGCGGGCGGCAACATGGGCAGTGGCCCCAAGCGGGCTGCCACACGGGCAGCGGCCCCAAGCGGGCCGCAACACGGGCAGCGGCCCCAAGTGGGCTGTGACACGGGCAGAGGCCCCAAGCGGGCTGTGACATGGGCAGCGGCCACAAGCGGGCCCCAAGCGGGCCGCAACGCCGGTGGAATCCCCAACTGGGCTGCAACAAGGGCGGTGGCCCCAAGCCAGAAAACTAAGTAAAACATACTTTGGAGGGCCAGCCCGTCTGGCCAAGTATGTCAAAAATAAACCTTGGGCCCATACAAGCTCATCTGGATGTATTTGCCCATATCCCCCACCGGGCCCGTTACGGCCCGTGTACCAATGAGCCTGTTTAACGTGTTTTGAGGCCAGTTTCCCCAAATCAGTGACATCCACACAGGCCCCTATGGTCCATGTGAGTGTCCAATGGGCCAGAGAGGCCCATATTTGCATCTTATTTGGATTACACTTATACGTAGCACACGCCTAAGTGCATATGTATTTCAACCCACCCCCTTAATCCAAAAGGGGTGACATCCGCATGTTAGTCACAAAGCCTTGATGCTTGTTCCTATCTAAAGCCTTAGTCAAGATATCCACAATCTTTGCTCCAGTGGGCATGTACCTCAACACAATCTCCTTGCAGTTAACTGCATCACAAATATAGTTATAGTGAACATTGATATTTTTTGTTCTTGAATGGAACACTTGGTTTTGCGCCAACACAATGGCACTCTGGTTATCAGAATACAACAACGCAAACCCTTGTGGTTAATGTGTATCCTCTAAGACTTCTCTCAACCATTTTGCTTCCTGTGAAGCTGCTAAGTAAGCTCTATACTCAGCCTCTGTTGATGAAAGACTTATTGCCAACACCTTCTTGGACATCCATGACACCAGATTCTTACCTAAGAAGAATACAAAACCACTTGTTGATTCCCTAGTGTTACCATCTGCCCAATTTGCATTGTCATAACCAACCAAATCAAAGTTTGCTGACTTTTTAAACAACAGTCCCAGACTGTGCGTTCCTTTAAGATACCTCATAACTCTTGTAAATGCTGACCAATGCCTCATGCTTGGCTTCTCTAAGTGTTGCAAGAAGACACCAATTTCAAAAGCAATATTGGGCCTTGTACACTGCCCCAAATAATTAAGCAATCCATTAGCTGACCTGTAGTCATTACCAGATTGAACAAACTCCAGATAATCCTCATCTGTAGACTTCTCTAAACAAATGTTTGACTGCATGGGAGTACCAAACTCCTTTGCATCTTCTAAGCCATATTGCTTAAGAAGAGCTGCCATGTAATTGCTCTGGTCTAACTTAACACCATTCTTGATCTTACTGACTTTCATTCCTAGCAACTGTTGCGCCAGACCAAGATCTTTTATCTTGAATTCCTTTTTGAGTGTCTCCATGACTCTCTCTTTTCCATTTCCAATAATGATAATGTCATTGACCCATACAAACAAAATTGCATCCTTTCTTACAAAAAGAAAAGGGTTGGCCTCAGAAGTCTTGAAACCAATCTGTATCAGTTTCTCACTCATGGTATTATACCACGACCTAGCTGCTTGCTTCAATCCATAAAGGGATCTACACAGCTTGAGGAAATATTCCCCCTTATCTGCTGAAAGAAAAATTCTAACACGGATTTTCTTCATGGTTTCTGGTTTAGTCTCTACTAACCATTCACAAAAACCATCAGGGATTGACATATAAAAAGTCTCCTCCTCTCCAAGTTTTGCATTCAAGTATGCTGTTACAAAATCAGCTTTCCTGATTTCTTCACCCAACTCCACTGCCAGTCCAATGATGTACCTGAAGGTGGAAGGCCTTCCAGTTGGTGAGGAAGTTTCTTGGTAATCAATACCCTCTCTCTGCTTGAAGCCCTGTGCAACACATCTAGCTTTGAATCTTTTCAAAACTCCATTTGTGTCAAAATTCTTGTTTAACACCAATCTAGAACCCACAATGGTCTTTCCTTTTGGAACAGAATCCCGCTTAACCACTTCAAAGACACTATTATTTTCTAGAGAATCAAATTCCTCAAAAATAGCACTCTTCCAGTTGAATCTCATCAGAATTCATAGCTTGGCCAAAGCTATTTGGGTTAACCCTGTTACCCATTTCTAAACTCAACTCCAGGACTTCATTGAGCATACACTGTTCTTGAGATTTATCTTCCTCATATCCTACGGCAGCATAATGGGACTTCCATTCCCCATACCTGTCAACTGGTACTCTAATCCTACCACTCATTCTAACTGGAGGTGGAGGCTCATCAGGTTCCAAATTAACAGACTCCCCTGAAGCGGGCACTGAACCCTCTGGTGGCACGTCTGCCATCTCTTCATCTTCTGGAACCACATGTTCCTCAGCCTTTTCTGGTGAAATAGGTGCTAATTCTATTTCTTGCTGTGACTTTTTCACAACAACATCTTCACTCCTTTTGAGTGGAAAGGTACTTTCATCAAATTTTACATCCCTACTATGGAGAACCTTTCTTGTCCCTGGAAAATAGATCCTATACAATTTAATTATTAAATCATAGCCTACAAGTGCCCCTGTTCTGGCTCTAGGGTCTAATTTTCCAACCATCTCATTATGGTGGACACTATAATACACCAAGAAACCAATTGTTCTTAGGTGTGATGTTTTGGGGTACAACTTCCAAAACTTATAATAAGGACTCTTCCCATTAACACTTACAATGTTATGCAACAGACTGACTGTACAAATCAACTCAGCCCATAAGAACTTTGGTAGACCAGATTGAGACATAATAGTTCTGAACTTGTCCAGTAAATTCCTATTCATTCTCTCAACTATTCCATCATTTTATGGAGTACTTGCAGTAGTGACTATATGAATGATACCATAATCTTTCAATAACCTCTCAAACTCTTTACTCACAAATTCACCACCTCCATCAGTGATAACCCTCTTCATCTCATTCATTAGACCATTCTGTTTCCAGACTTTGAAGATTACAGAAATCTCCTCTGTGGTCTGATCCTTAGATCAAATTTTTTTAACCCAAAAATAATTAGTTTCAGTATTAACTAAATTGATGAAGTATCTTGCCCCACCAAGGGACTCTGGTGTCAATGGCCCTGCCAAATCAATGGAAAAATCCTCTCTAGGAACATCAGTGCAATCTCTCTCTTTTGAGAACACATTTCTAGTCTTAGCCCCCAAGGTACAACTCTCACAGTTGCTGTCCCTTACCTTATGGCCACTTCTATTGTGAGCAACAGTGCTCAGAGCTGAGATTTTGAACAAACTTGCACACAGAAGCTTGTTCCGAACCTGTCCACTAAGAAAATTTCTCCCATTCATATCAATAACAAACTTATCTTCTTTAAGATAACAAATGTGGAAACCTTTTTTCCACAACACCACAAGGGACACAAGGTTATAAGGCAACTCTGGTACATAAAAAACTTTCTCAAAATAAATTTTTAAACCCAAGTGATTTGCAAGAAGAACTTTTCCAATTAATTAAATCTGAATTGTTCTGCCTTTCTGACCAATATTTACAACTCCATCATAATTGATGAAATTTTAAAATAAATTTGGTTCAAAGAACATGTGATCTGTACACCCAGAATCAATAAAAACAAGAACATCCTCCTTCAATCCTCCTAATAGGAAAGAATCTTTATCAGTCACTGATAATTTCTCATCTTTGAGGTTAAGATTACTCACTTTGTAATCAATCAAGTCCATTTCTTGATCCTCATCAATTTTGGCCTTCTTCTTGGGGCCTTCTTCCCCAAAAACCATTTCTGTTGGACCATCAAACACCACCATTGCAATGTTTTCAGTTGTGATATTGACCTCCTTGTCATTCTCTTTGGACTTCTTCCTCTTCTTGGCCTCCTTGCAATCCTTAGCATAATTGCCCTTATTCTGAAAATTATAGCATAAGAACTTGGACAAATGCTTTTTGGCCTTCTTGCGAGATTTTCCAGTCTTTCCAACAAGGGCTGTCCCAGAGCAACCCTTCATCTTGAACTGAAGATCATCCTTTTCAATCCTTTTCAGCACATCCTCCTCCCCAGGAAGAGGATCCAATTGAGAAATAATTCTGAATAAAAAATCAAACTCCTTTGGTAGCTTCTGAAGGATTAAGAGTGACAAACACTCAGGATCCATGTTAAGTCCTGATGACTTGAACTTGGCTATGCTAGACCTAGCCTCTGCAACAAACTGTTTACAATTTGAATATTGTAACTTAAATAGTTTATTGAAAGCTATACCCTTCTGGTGAACAGAATCACCAGCATACTTGGAATTAAGCAACTTAAAAAGGATTCTACCCCTCCTTCTCTCATCTTCCCTAAGAGTATCAGCAACCCATGTCACATGATTCTCATCAAGATGCCTAAGAATGAGATGATAAGACTTTTTCTCCACTTCTGAACTTATCAAAGTGTCATCTGCATCCATTATCTCCCCACAACAGATGTTATCCAGCTTTCTATCCATAAGGACAGCCCAAGCATTATAATTCTGACTGTTCAGAACTATCTTGGTGGAGCTACCATCAGGGATATAGGACATCTTCTTGGAAAACTTGAGGTCTTTGAGGTTCTCCAGAGTAAGGTACAAGGGTCTGGATGGCTTGGAAGTAATGATGATGTTGGTACTGATAATTTTTTATAATTATGGGCAGCAATTAGCTTAGGAAAATGAGCAGTATTTAAAGCAAAAGAAATGCTGGACACCTTGTTTCAATAATTGCCAATGTGCTCTCACAATGGGGAAAAACGTTGGACAATATTGGTGATGAATTTGATTGGATGATGAATGGATGATGGAAAACAGCAGGGAGAAGAGCTCCTTAAATACAAAAGATTGGCTTTTTGTGAGCCCATGATACAACAAGCCAAAAGGCAAATTTTTCGACCCAAAAGAGCTCTACAGGCTCTACAGGCCTTGTTACTTGGTTTGGGCTACATCAGCCCACATGGCATCATTCCCTGTACCCTTACAACCAGCCTATTCCAGTCCATTCTGGTGTTTCCACCTCAATGGGACTGAACCAGCCCCTGTGCTGTTCAATCCCTGGGCCGGTTGTCTTTTACAACCGGTCCTATTGCCTCACACACTGACTGGTTGCCTCATGCAACCAGCCCCTGGCCATACAAATGGCCAGGTGGGACCCAGGACACACCTGGGTCCGGTCTCAGACTCACATGGGGGGGGGGTGACCAGCGGACATGCTGTCCCCCCCCTCTTTCTCTCAGATCCCTGGAGGGGGAGGTCAAATCCCTCTACCAGTTGCCCTGGGGGTTGATACCCCCAGGGCATTGCTACGGTAAGTGGGCTGGGGGGTGGTCAGGTCCCCTCAGCCCATTGCTCCTCCCCCTTGGTAAAGGGGGGGGGGAGCGCCCCTTCAATGGTGGGGGGGTGGTTGATTACCCCCCACCGCCGGTTGCCTTGATGCTGGCCACCTCTTTTGGTGGGGGGGGGGGGGTGATCAAGTCCTCCCCACCATGACCAGTTGCCCCTTGCAACCAGTTGCTGGCTGGTTACAACCAGCCAGCCCTCCCCCTCCCCCTTGCAATGGCAAGCAAGGGGAGGGGGAGGAGCCGGGACCACCAGCCCCGCCGCAGCTGCAAAAATGGCCCTGTGCGGGCTGTCAGGCCCCATAGACGGGCCAAAAGCAAAAACAGCGGCCCCAAGTGGGCCATCCGGCCCCATAGACGGGCCAAAGGCAAAAACAGTGGCCCCAAGCGGGCCGCAACGCGGGCGGCAGCATCAACCAGGCTGCGACACGGGTGGTGTCCCCAACCCCAAAAACTAAGTGAAACATACTTTGGCGGGCCAGCCCGGCCTGCCAAGTATGTCCAAAATAAACCTTGGGCCCAATTATGCCCATACAAGCCCATCCGGCTGTATTTGCCCATATCCCCCACCGGGCCCGTTAGGGACCGTGTACCAATGAGCCTGTTTCACGCGTTTTGAGGCCAGTTTCCCCAAATCAGTGACATCCGCACAGGCCTGTATGGTCCATGTGAGTGTCCAATGGGCCGGAGAGGCCCAGATGAGCATCCCATTTGGATTACACTTATATGTAGCCACGCATAAGTGCATACGTATTTTAACAACTCAAAGAGCCTGAAATAGTTAATTGGGATTCTTCTTCCAGAGATTCAGAGAGAGAATCTTCCTACCTTAGTTTCCTATGGCTATTTTTAGAAGAATGTATCAAATCTGTCCACTTGTGATCCACACTTCCCCTTAGCTAGATATTGAGGGGAGGTGATGGCTATTCAGGAGTGCAACAGGTGAAATGGCTTGAATTTTCTCTTTTTGGAGCTCATCCAGGCAAAAGATGGACACCTTGTTGGACATGGTACTCCTATTTCAATGAAAGAAGGAGTTACAATGAGCCTAGAATGGTATGTGAAATACATTTTGGAAAAAGTGAAATTGCGGGACTTTACCATTTCTCAATTTTTTAATTATAGGATCCTCACTCTATTTCCTTCAGAAAAATGGAATAGTAGCATGGATGATCTTGCTTTACTTTTGAATTTCCCTCAATTTGCTTTAGGAAAATTATAAAAAACTAGGCAGCTGAAGGGATGGATATCCAATGGTTGAGGAAAAAAAATTTCCAAGGATAGAGATCAGAGATTTCAATCCAGAAGGTGCATGACAAGGAAAGGAGTTTTATATATGAAAAGTATGGCATAGAGGATTAGCCCAGAAAAATTCAGGCACTGAATCTTGAATAAGAGAACACCAAAAATGTTTTGCAATGTTTTTTTTTTTTTGATTCATTTGATAACAGCATTGATTTCAGCAAAATGGGGAGGGCCAGATTCATGGTTGATAACTTGAGAGAAGAATTGGGAAAAAAAATCTTTGGAAGTGTATTTTCCCCTTTTATTGGTTTTCAGAAATTTGATTTTCCAATGGGATAGTTTCTCAAAGGAAGATTTGAAGAGATCTAAACAATTGAAAAAATTTCTCTTGAGTTTAATGGGATAAACCAAAAACAAAAAAAGAAAGAACAGAAAGAAATTGGGAAGTTATGTATAAACAAGAAAAATATTTTTGTCCTTCTCTGGATTACACCTCAAAAGATTCCATGTCAGAGTGGAAAATTTGAAATGTTTTGAAGGAAATGTAGGGATGTCTGGTCCTTAAATTTATACAATGCATCTTGAAATGTAAACAGATTGGGAATTTCTGCACCTCTATTTTTCCCCAAGAAGTGGTGAAAATTCTTTTTTTCTCAAAGAAAATGTTTAAGAGGATTGAGGCCTAGATGATAGAAAAAAATATGGGGTCCCATTAAGGAATATTTATTAATTTCACCTGCAGTTATCTTAAATGGGGAAGATCTCACTGGATCAGAGGGGACATAGAAGATTTTTCCATTTTTATAAACTTGCCCAAGTGGTTGCACTTCAATATTAACCTTTTGGTATGAGAATATTTAAATTATGGCTGAGGCTAATACACCCATGAGTTGAATATCACAGATTCTAGAAACCAATAGCAGTGGCTTTTGAAAATCTTCAACCACCAGTGTTGGAATGGTATTTTTTTCAAAATGGTAAGCTAGCTACTCCCTTGTGTGTGGCCCTGACTAGTGAAAGATCATCCAGCCTTACTTGTTCACAATGTTGCTGAGTATTTTGCATAGAAATGATATGAGGGTTTTTTGAAATGGAACATCCCAAATCAAAATTCGCATAATTGGCCTGAAGGTTGGAAAAATTAGCCAAGTGATAGACCTTGGAATTTTTAGTTGGATTGCTAATACCAGGACCACTGATGGAAAAAAGACAGCATATGCATAGGAAGAAAATGAAGAACAAGGATAATGAGAGAAACCAAAGTTGACACTCAGAACTGCAAGATTACAAATCTTCAGAGACAGCACACGGTGGCATGAACAAGTGAGTACAAAGAGTTCTGGAAGAGCAGGCATTTGAATCAGCAATCAGTGATTTGAGAAATGGAATACAAGGAAATGAGAAGATGCATACAAGACCAGAAAGCAGCAAGTGACAGAAAATGATCTTTAAGGCTCAGTTCAAGTTGAGGTTTGAGCCATTCTGTGCTGGGAAAGATGGTTCAGTAGAGGGTAGATTGAGATCAAACCAGATTTTTACCAAGTTTCAGTAATCATTGATGAATTCAACAGTTCAATAGGTTCATTTTTGGAAATGGTAAGTTGTGAGGAGATGGTTCAGGTCCAAATTGGAGTTTCCTAACTTAGCTGGTTTTGCCTGAATAAGCTTGAGGAAAAGGGAGTCAAGAAGTTATCACTCAAATTGGATTGATTGAAGTACGTGTAGCGCAGGAGAGAGATTTCAAGGGATTTCCAGCTTAGATTCCCAACAGCCCTCCTTGGTTCAATTTTGATTTAAGTTGAGACGTGGGAAAAACGTTGGAGAACAAAGGCTGATGAAGCTTCCTTGTTCAGTGAATCAACAGCCATTTCCTCTGGGGGTATGAGTTGAAGTTTGATCCACTCATTCTTTAGGTCTTCCAGGAACCCTTTTGTTTTCAGGTCTATGAATTTAGTTTTTGCATTTGTTCCAAATTTGAAAATATTTTCTTCTAACACTTTTTTTAAATCAGATGGATACTTGAAGCTCTGGCTTAATTGATACTGCAGAATTCTCTGATCATATGGTTGATCCATTGAAATTCAAGTTTCCCATTTTTGAGTGTGTTTCATTCAGCTTTGGTGGAGGAGTAGGTAATGTTGCATTGTTTATGACTGGTCAAGGAGAGAGGTTCTCCAAAGAGCAAGCAAAGAAGTCAATTTTGGGATTTGCAAGAGGTTGGATTTCAGCCCCAGGTGGAATCACTGTAGCACACCAGATTTGGGCAGTTGTTATTTTTTGATATCTTCAGTTTTAAGTCTTTGGTTGAGTTCAAGTAATGCCAAGTTCCAATGATTTTGTTCCAGTGTTTTATTCCCAGTTTCTTGGAGAACCTAGCAAAACTGGAGACTCAAAATGAGATTTCTGGCCAAGCCAGGCCTTATATGTGGTTTAATTTGCCTATTCAAGAGAAATAGTTGACACCCAGAGGAGTGGTCCTCCTCAGCAGCAGGCGGCAGCTGGTTCCCCAGATTGCAGGGTGCTGAGATAGGTTTTGCGTTTTTCATTCCAAGCAATTTGAGTCCCTTTTTGATTTGGAGAGGCAGAGAGAGAGAGAGAAGGGTGTATTAAAGTTAAGAAAACCTGCCATTTTTAATGGTGGGTTTCAACCCAAATCCGCTATTTCAAACTCACCATTAAAAATAACAAAAAACCACTTATTTCACATCAGATGTGTCAAAGTTACCTGAAAATGAATTTTTTTTTTTCAAATAAATCATTTAAAGGCTTTCACCTCCCCGACCCATCATTCCAAATCATCACCATTGGTTTCAACATCCAACCTCCTTGGAAAAATTATAACTCCAACCTCATCCAAAAATTTGATTCATCACTCTTCATCTCTTCATTTGTATCCTCATCAGTTCATCACTCTCATTGCTTCATCACTCTCTTCACTTCATCACTCTCATAGCTTCATCACTCTCATCACTTTCTAACCAATTATTGCTTTCATCACATCCATCCTCTCATTACTTCATTGCTTCATCCCTTACTCTTTTTAAATGGCCCATCAGCAATCCTCCCCCCACAAGTACACTGAAAAATCCAATGGACCAAAGGAAACATCCACCAGGAACTCAAAATCCAACAATCCTACCCCATCAGCTTCCAAAGGCTTAAGTAAGCTCAAGAGAGCTGATCACATCATCCTGGTAAACTGGCTCAAAATTCTGTCCAACTAAAATGCTTGCTTTGCATCCAACAATGAAACACAAGTTGGCCAAACTCCTTCCTCTAAGTTTCATGGTTATCTCCTGATGGCCAATGAACTGAAGAATAAAACCAAAGTTAGGCTGGATCTTTTATCCAAAGAGATGCCGGAGCAATTTGAGAACTATCAAACCAAGTTAAAAAAAGCCCACTCAATGTCAATCTCCACTGGCTTTGGTATTGCCGACTCCAATAAAGCAAATGGAATCAACTTGGTTTTTGATAAGTTGGACCCCATTTTTCCTTTTATGTTAAAATGGATGAAACCTTTGGAAAGGCAGCCAATATCACCCCTTTAGCCGCTGTTTATGCCCAAAAATCAGATTAAGCTGATGCTGAGGACCTGGCTGTGGATGCTCAGCCCAGCAATGATGATCCCAATGAAACAAACGAGTGAACCCAATCTGATGTGGAGGAGGATATTCCAACAGAACCAGCTCCAATCACGTCTACATCAGAATTGATCAACAATTCAAACCCTTCCTTGGACCCCTCACTTTCTTCTTTGGATTTCTCTCTCCCTGGGATGGAAGAACTTAATGAATTGGAAAATGAGGAGCAAGTTATTCCTGTATTGCCACTACCATCAACATCTGCTCAAGTAAGGGACCAAGTTCTTTTCTATTCTGCCTGGTTAATCCTGACTGATTTATATTTTTAAAAAAACAGGCTCATCTTTTCCTGAATGGCTGAATAGTCAAGCCAATGGGGCCTCCCACATCCCCTCCAAATGAGAGCAATGATGTTCCCACACAAACCTCCTCTGCACAGGGAAGGAAGAAGGCCTCAAATTCCATCAAAATCAACCCTAATAGCTGTCAAAAGAGGAGAAACACGTATATTTTTCTGGCTTTGAGGATATAATGGAGAAGCAAGATTCAAGTAAGTGCATTAGATTCTCCTTGCTTTCAAAATCAAGCTCATTCCTATTCCACTCCAAAAACCAGTGAAATCACAAATTGAATCTGAAAAACTTCAATTTGAGAAGGAGAAGTGGGATAGTCAACTGGCTATGGATTGTCAAAAGCAGAAAGCTGAGATTCTGGCTCATCAAAAAAAGTTGGATGCTGAGTGGAAAATGAAAAAGGCTGGGTTGGAGTTTCAAAATGAGGAAAAGGAGAAGGATCAAGACAAAGAACAACTCCTAAAGGAGAGGGAAAGGCTGGCCACATAAAAAAAGATAGGTTATTGGTAGACATGGAATGTATTGGTAGCAGTAGAACTTTCAATAAAATAAAGCAAATTAATCCATTACTTGACTTGTAAAATATTTGCTTTGATAAAAATTCTAAAAATAAAAACAAAAAAATCATTTTCAAATACAAAGATTTCTGAGCCTATTTTTAACCCCACCAATGAAAAAATTTTTGTTATTTTTATTTACATTTTTTGGTCTAGAATACATTTGACAACTTTTAAAGTCTGTGCAAGTGTTGAGAGTTTTCTTGTTAATTTGAAAAGACTTAGCCATCCTAGTATGGGTGGCAGTATCCATGGCAGGAAAAGTAAAATGCTTGTACTAGTTTGCTGCCCAAACCATTTTTACAATACCTTTTTTCTTTGGAATCAATTCCCACTCCCAAGTCAGGGAAGACAAATTAGCCATCAGATACTTGATATTTGTCCTCATTGTCAATAATTTATCCATTTTATTTTTTGTTTGGAACCACCAGTAAAAAGGAATAGGAGGAGACATCACCTTTGTTAATATGGGCAGAGTTGTAGAAGGAGTCTGAGGTGAAGGTAATGTGAGGGGAGCAGTCAAAAGGAGTGGGGCCAGATGCAAATTTCAATGAGGAGAAGGAAGGGATATTGTTTTCCAGCATGGTTTCTTGGTTGGAATTGGGTGCTAGTGTGGCTAATTTTCTGAAAATTTGGCCTAAAACCTGTGATACCTTGTAAGACTTTATTTTCAAAAATTTAAACTCCTGGGGAAAAGATTTAACAGCTGATTTCTTCAAATAGCTTCCAAAACTTTCAAAAGGGTGCATTAATTTTTCCATTCAATTGCCCGCATTTTCCCACCCCAAAATCTTGAGGAACCAACCGTGTTAACAAACTTTTTCAATTGGTGAAGAAATGTTGTGAAAAAGTTGAGGTCCTTCTTTCCTTTCTGGGATAGCTTATTCAATGGGAAAAATTTTATTTTTGCAACCAGAGAGTGGAAATTGGAACAATCTGTCACAACTTCCCCTGGCTTGCAAGGGGCTGAAGGCATGGGCACTACTTCTCACAGAACTAAGGATAGAGATACAGAGATAGATTGCATATGATGACAAGATGTAGATTAAGACAATGAGAAGAAGAAGAATCCAGGAGTAAGCTCTGAAGGATTTATTTAAGGGAATAATGTAAGATTAACACCAGAGGGATAGGTGAGATGAGTAAGGTAGGCTGGTTGGCTTTCTTGTGCTAAGATGACACCTATTGGATGAGGGACTAACCAATAAGAAGTAGTATACTAATCCCTTGGGGGAATCAGTCCAGGAGGAGAAGAGAGGCCAGTATATGTGAGAGCTGAGAGGAGGTCTTGAGGAGGGATGACTGGTGCTGGGCTGGGATGCCCCATGGCATTACATGTGACTAATTGGGCTGGAGACTGTGGCTTGACAGATTGGGTAATGGGCCTGTCCAGGAAGGGCATGTACTGAACTGGAGTATGGGTTGTCCAGCCAGGAGTATGTACTATTGGTTTACTGTATGTACTTCTCATACCAGATAGAGTTGAGAGAGAGATGAGGATGCAACAAGCCATAGAGAGATGGAGGGTATTCCTGCGAGATTACCTAAGGACTGCAGGGTATGCAGGAGGATGCTTCAGGATGTAGAGCATGTGGATCCAGGGGTGGAAGGTAGATTGTACTGGACTGTGAATGGCTGAGGGTTGAGTATGGCTGAGGAGACTGAGTCAAGTGGTGGTTATGACAGTCCCCCCCAAAAGAGGAAGGGGTACCTCCTGATAACCATAAGAAGAGGTGAGAGTAGATTGATATCTTCACCAAGACTGAATTGTCTATCCCTTAACTCTATCCGTCACCATCACCACCTGACAGCTCTCCATCATTTTCTTCCTACAACAGATCATTCACCCCCTCATTTATTATGGAATTTACCAATGGCTATCACCCTGTCAACCAGTATTTCACCCCCTGTTCCAGGTGTGTAGAGACTGACAAGATTTGCATCACCAGCATCAATCCCAAGTCAGGGAAGTGCAAGTACTGTCAAAGATACAAGAGGCCATGTTCTGGAGCCCACGACGCCCAAAGGAATGTTCTTGGACCTGTTGTCTGGGTGAGGGACAAAATTTGTCCCAAATTTGAAGTGAAGGAAGCACCTGACAACTCAAGCATATCCATAGGAGTGGAAAGTAGGTTAGGGACATCGGATGGTGAGTTTTCTGAGCCTTTTGGTTGATGGGGAATTGTTCTGAATCCAAGTTGTGGTTCTTCTGGTTCCAGTGGAGGCACTGAAGGAGAAGATGAAGAGGTTGGAGAAGCGCAGGCTGGAGCTCAGGAGGAAAGGGTAGTTGGCCTTGGATAGTAAGTCAAAGAAGGAGGTGGCAGGTTTTAAAGAAATGGAAATTTGTTGGGGGACTCCCTACTTGTCTTTCATCAGTTTGATTGCGGAATCCAAGGGCCTAGGAGGTCCGTCAAACTTTTTTCAAAGACAATAGAACCACCATCAAAGCAGTCAAAGCAATTCAAAGTGCCGTTGAACTGGTCAAAGTTCAACAAGGTTGAATCAAATTGGTCAAAGGTTGATGCAGCTTGGTCAAAGTGGTCAAACCCCATTGAAGGCATTTCAAAGCAGTGGTGGCCTGGTCAAAGCATGGTCAAAGTAGCAGAGAAGGAGACAAAGAGGTCTCAAAGCGTCAAAAGGACGTAAAAGTTTGAAGTTCAAAAGTTGTTTGAATTGCTGGGAAGCTTCCCATTGAAGCCACCTCTGACCCTTTTGAAGTCAAACCCTTCAAAGTCAAAGAAGGATTTGTAGTGGGAGGAGAGGAGGATGGAGGTGAAGAAGAAGATGAAGATGCTCCTGGAGAGCCTGATAATGAGGAGGGGAATGAAGAGGAAGAAGAAGGGGAAGAAGAAGACATGGAAAGAGAAGAATAAGGAGTAGAGAAGGATAAAGGAAAGGGTAAGGAAGTGATAGAACTGGAAAATGATTCCCCTGGTCCTCAGTCTCTTGGAGAGTTTGTTGGAAGATTGTTGGCTGAGGATGAATTCACAGGTGGATATAGAAAGTTTACCCAGGGGGGAATTGGTTTCTATGCTTTCTCTGGAGGAAAGGTGGTTGGGCCAATGAATGCTATTGAAGATGATCCGGTTGGAGACTTGAAGGAGATTGAAAGGCATCTTGGAAGGCTTTCCAAGGATTCCAGAAGTAATTCTATTTTTGGATGGAGTTTAAATAATGGAGAATAAGTGGAGAAGAAGAAAGAAAAGAAGGAGGAAAAGGAGGAAGTATTGGAAGAGCTGGAAAATTTTTTATATTTTTCTGGGGTGACTTATGAGTTGGGAGCTACTGCTAAGGATAGAGAGGAATACAAAAGTAGGGAGATAAAGTTGGCTAGTGTTTGGGCAGCTAAGATTACTGATTTGATTGATAAGATTGAGAAGGAGTGGTAGATGAAAATGTCTTTTGTTTTCTCTGTTTTTTTTTTTTTTGATGTGGATTGATGAAATAGAAATAGACTTGATTTAATTTATTCTTTTAAGAGGGATGGAGTAAATTTGAAGGATTATGAAGGAAAGAGATTTATTGGAGGAAAGGATGTTGGTTATGAGGGTTTGGGTTTGGAAGGATAAAGGGAGTGGAAGTTGTGGAGGAGGGCTGGACAGTTGGTGAGGTTGGACACTGGTTCTGATGAGGTTCTTTAAGATTCTTCTAAAAAACCTTTCCATTCAACTAAGTAGAGGTGTTTGCCATGTCTGATCTTGGAGTCCAGGATTTGAGACGCTTCCCATTCTTCTTGGCCATTGATTTCCAATGTTTCTGGAGGTGGTTGGTGGCTAGGAGACTTTGGGTCTGATTAGTAGGGTTTGAGAAGTGAAACATGTAAAACAGGGTGGATGGAGGACCATTTATCAGGGAGTTTGAGTTTGAAAGCATGAGATCCTATTTTGTCAGTAATGAGAAAAGGACCTAACAAACGCTCAGAGAGCTTCTTGGAAGTTCTTTTAGTATTGATATTCTTTGCAGATAACCAAACTTTATTCCCAGGAGTAATACCTTTTGGAATATCTTTTCTATTAAGGTCAGCATAGTATTTGTCCTTATCCATAGAGTATTTTAATTCTTTCTTTAGTTGAACCTGGTTCTTCTGAATCTGATCCAAGTAGTGACTAGCAGGTTGGTTGTCCAACACATGCAGGAAGTCAAATCTAGGGTTCCTTCCATAAAGGGTGAAGAAAGGTGATTGTTGGTTAGAAGAGTGAACACTGTTGTTGTAAGAGAATTCTGCCAAGGGGAGCCAAGTATCCCAGTTGTCCTGGTGATAGCTGATGTAAATTCAAATATATTGTTCTAGTACTTGATTGAATATTTCAGTTTGACCATTTGTTTCCGGGTGGTAAGCTGTGGAGAGATTCCTTTGGATCTTTAATTTTTTGCAAAATGTTTTCCAGAAAGAAGAGATGAATAAGGAGCCTTGTTCATTTATGATGTCAGAAGGTAGGCCATGCTTAGAGAAGACATGACTGATCAAAATTTTAGCAAGTTCTACTGCAGTCAGTGTACCAGTTGTTTTAATGAAGAGGGCCATCTTATAGAAACGGTCCAAAACAACAAGGGTAGAATAAAATCCATTGGAGAGGGGGTGTTGAGAAATCAAGTCCATAGAGAGTGAATTTCAAGGGCCATCAGGAACTGGAAGGTGTTTGAGCAGTCCTTGAAGAACTGAGAATATAGATTGCAACCAAAGGACCGGTAGATGAAGAAGCACGGGAATGTGCTGTGGCAGTAATTACATGAGTGAACGTTGAGATGAGACAAATCAGGAAGTAGAAGCAGGAGAGAGCAAATGAATGAAAGAGTGAGAAAGGACCTCACTGCTAGACAGGACTGGAGATGAGTGACAACTTGTTGTTTGTTGAGGCGCGAGGATAGTTAGTGATGTGTTGAGGGAGATGAGTGGGATCGGAGGGAGAGAATGGAAGTGACGAGTTGAGTATGATGAGTTGAGTTGAGGGAAAGAGGTTTAGCGGGAGTTGATAGATCAAGGATTACGGATGATGAGTTGTTGGGGAGAGCAAGATGAATAGGAGTTTGATGGAGAGTTGATAGGTCAAAGACGATGGGATGATGAGACGGATCGAGGATGGGATAGAGGAGGATGAGGATGATGATGATGAAAGGAATGAGGGGAATGGTAATTGAGGAAGTCGGAGTAGGATTTCAGGAGAGAGAGCCGGAAGGAGAGGGGGCGTTGATTGGAGATTCTAGATTTGAAGTTGAAGCGTCCTCAGCGGTTGTGTGAGCGGGAGATTGTGTGAGGAGATCAGTCATCTCCCAACACGCCGCCGTGTCTAGGAGTGAGGGAATGAAGAATGGAGGAAGTGAGTAGCGTGACCGAGGTTTTGATTGCCGGCTTGGTGAGGCAGTCGGTGATCATGCGACCGGAGGGAATGAGGTTGGTTATAAGATGTCCGTTGTCTTTCTGCTTGCGGAGCCATTGTATTTGAGTGTCGACGTGTTTCAGCGCATTATGGTGGGAATTGTGGTTGACAATGTTGTGTAGAGCTTTATTGTCAATGTTGGCGCAGTGCGATAGCTTAAGGTTTGGATTCAGGTTGAGGAGAAGGTTGGTCAGCCAAATCTTTTCTTGAGTGGCAAGAACTAAGGCTTTGAGCTCTCCCTTGGTGGACGATAGCAATACGGTTGGTTGTAATTTGCTGTGCCACGCCACGGGGCATCCTTAGAGAAGAATCAAAAAGCCCGTGTGACTTCTTTGAGTTGAAGGATCATTGGCGCCGTTGTAGTTGATGAAACATTCAAGATTGTACTTGAAGGAGGTGGATTTGAGACGCAAGGCCAGGGATTGGGTGGTTTTGATATAACGCCAGGCGTGTTTCATTTCGTCCCAGTGAATGGTTCCAGGTTTGGAATTGAAGCGTGAGAGGCTGGACACAGCGTACAAGAGATCAGGGCAAGTGCGACTTGCAATGAAGTTGAGGTAACCAGTGGCGGAGCAATAGTTGATCCCCAATTTAACAAATTTGTTATGTTTGGAATCGGAGGTGCCCCAGAGCTTAACGTTGGGAGTCATCGGAGTGAGTATCGGTTTGGCGTGGGAGAGCCCCAATTCGGAGAGAGCGGTTTCAATGTGGTTTGGTTGGTGAAGGAGTTTGGAGGAAGCGGTCTGGATGAGGTGGTTGCCAAGAATCTTCTTAATTGGCCCCTTGTGAGAGATGTTGAATTTATTTTTCAGATTGAGACGGAATTTGTTTGACTCACCCACAATGACAAGATCATTGACATAGAAAAACACAAAGATGGAAGATGACCAATTAATGAACAGAAACGGATCAGATGTGGATACAATAAAGCCTTGCTTGAGGATCCAGGATTGAAAGGTATCGGACCAACTTTTGGGGGCTTGTTTCAGTCCGTAGAGGGCTTTTTTTAGTCGGAGATTGGGGAACTTGGAGGAGTATCCTTCAGGGCATTTGATGTAGGTATCTTCGTCCAAAGGAGCATGCAAGTAAGCAGCTTTGATGTCCATCTGAACGGTCGGCAAATTGTGGTGAAAAGCGTAAACGAGGAGAGTTTGTAGGGTTGTGATGAGTCTGGTTGGAGCAAAGGTTTTGCCGTAATCAATGAATTCCATCTGCTTGAATCCTTGAACACAGAGCCGAGACTTGTAAATGAATCCTTCACTGGAAGGGTCATCCTTGAGCCGGAAGACCCAGGTGGTTGAGAGTGCTCTCTTCCCCAGAGGGAGAGAATGACATCCTTCCCAAAAGCCAAGCCGTTTGATGCCATTGGTCTCGATCTTCATGGATTTGAGCCAGTGAGGGCATTCTGGGGATTTCAGGACTTCTGGGTAGTTCCGAGGAATAACTCTAGCAAGAAATCCGTAGCGCAAAGGTGGTTTGAGGGTGGATTGGTCTCTGAGAGTTCGAGATGGGCAGTTGGTGAGTTCGCGGGAGATTAGTTCTTCCTCAGAGTCAGAGTCCAAGGAATTATTGGACATGTTTGAGGCTTTGATAGTGGGTGGAGTAAGGGAAGATGTATTGGGAGTGGAGCAGTCCTCGGCTCAAACAGGAGGAGAATCCGGCGGGATAGTGGTGGACTGTGAGTTGGAAGGGGATGCAGGGGAAGATGAGGAGGAGTTATTGGACGAGTTGAGGATCTCAGTCAGCGTTTTGTTAAGGGAAAGGAGAGGATCAAAGGGAGATTTGTGGGAATTAGAAGAGGGTAGGAGAGTAAGATTTTCAAAAATCTTAACGTGTTTGGAGCATATGATGTCGTTGATGGAGGGGCAGAATACGCGGTAGGACAGTAATTTTAAGTCAAATCCTAACAGTATTCCTTCAATTCCCTTCTCTTTGAATTTAGAGTGAGGTGGAGAACGTTGATTGAGAACTACCGTTTTTGATCCAAGGATGCGGATGAGATTGAGATTTGGAGACGAGTTGTTCCACAATTCATATGGGGACGTTTTGGTTTTTGGTGAGGGGAAAAGGTTGCGCAGCGTGCAGCAGCTGGAAACAATTTCATCCCAGAGATCCAAGGGAATGTTCATGTCAAGCATGGTTGTGCGGGTGGCCTCAATAAGTGTTTGATTTGCTCGTTCCGCTATGGGGTTGTGCTGGGGCGTGTAAGGTTCAGAAGTGGAGTGGAGAATTCCTTCCTCATTGAAGAACAAGCTGAGTTTGGTGTTAACAAACTCGCCGCCGTTGTCGGAGTGAAACTGCTTGAGTTGTTTTGAGAACAGATTGGAATGGACCCGTATGAATTTGATGATCTCATTGGCAGCTTCAGATTTGAGTTTGAGGGGAATGCATGTCTTGAATTGAGAGTAGCTGTCAGTCAGGATTATGAAATACCAATTTCCAGTATTTGACACAGGTTGCATGGGTCCACAGAGATTGGCGTGCAATTTGTCAAATTGTTTGTCTCTTTGAGGAAATTGACCCTTAAAAGGAGAGCAATGAATTTTACCCTTGGCCCACAAGACGCAGCAGACATTGTCCCATCGGAGTTTGGGAAAGTTGCGGAGATCAGTTTGGTTGAGTCAAGATGAGGATGGGCAAAACGTTTGTGGAGAGTGGATAAGGTTAAAAAGGTGAAGGCTTCAGGGGTTGTTGGATGAGTCGACTCCTCAATGATGAGCAGATTGTCCTGAATTTGACCTTCCAGCACAGTTAAGACATCAAGATTGACCTTGAACAAATTTGGAGCAGTTTTGATCAGCAAGAAGCCCCCCATGATTAGTTGGCCCACGGAAACAAGGTTAATGGCAATTTCTGGGACATAAAGCAAGTCTGAGAGATTAAGGGTGGAATGTGAAGTGATGAGAGAGGCTGAGCCTATCCCGTTAGATTTTATTGATGATCCCAGTTTTCCGGTTTGAATTTTTGTCTCATTGGTCTGTAGGGAGTTGAAGAATTGGGAGCTGTTGAACATGCTCTGAGATACGCCAAAGTCAAGGATCACATGATCTCTTGATAGGCTGAGGGAGTGAGTCATAGCAAAGCTGAATGCCAGGTTTGCGGTGGCCTTACTGGACTGGTTGGTCTTTTGATTTTGACTGGAGTTGGTGTTTGGCGAGGGGTTATAGTTTGGTCAAAGATGAGGATAGAGCCAGAAGCAACAATCTTTGGGATGGTTAGCTTTGGGGTTGTGCCAGTTGGATTTGCATTGTAAGGTTTGTTGCTGGGCAAGTAGGGCTGAAGCTTGAGATCCTGTGGCGACTTTGTGCTTGACTTGATTGAGATGTCGGAGTACAAGATTGCCGTCAATTTTGTTTTCTCCTAGCAAGTGAGTGATGGTGGTCTTAAGATGGTCCAGTTGAGGCCAAAATTTGTAGAGAATAAAATATGCTACTATATCATTGTCCATCTTTATCCCAATTTTGGCAATTTGGAGCAGACAAGCCTTGACTTCTGTAATGAATTTCTCAATGTTCTTGGGGTCAAATTGGAGGTTCAGGAAGTGGAAGAAAACGCGGGATCAATTTGCGGTTTGAGAAGAGGCAAAGAACTTGTTGATTGACTTCCAGAGTGCTACACCATCGGTCAGATGATATTCCTTGATGCAGTTCACATAGGTCCGGTTGTCCAGTTTGGCAAGAATGTAGCCTACAATCTTGAGGTTGATATCGGCCGGGCATTTTTCTGGTTCTGGGGAGGTCAGCCAGTGAGAGATCCCTTTGAGTGAGAAAATGGTGAGGATTTTGGATTGCCAGAGAGAGAAGTTTGATTCGTTGAGATTGGGAATTGAGTCTGTCAAAGTCTTCAGAAGTGAGGAGGAGGAGTCTATTGGTCCTGGGGTTGAAATTCTGCTATTCGGCTTTTAACCATGAAGAACTGAGAATATAGATTGCAACCAAAGGACCTGTAGATGAAGAAGCACGGGAATTTGCTGTAGCAGTAATTACATGAGTGAACGTTGAGATGAGACAAATCAGGAAGTAGAAGCAGGAGAGAGAAAATGAATGAAAGAGTGAGAAAGGACCTCACTACTAGACAGGACTGGAGATGAGTGACGACTCATTGTTTGTTGAGGCGCAAGGATAGTTATTGATGTGTCAAGGGCAATGAGTGGGATCGGAGGGAGAGAATGGAAGTGATGAGTTGAGTATGATGAGTTGAGTTGAGGGAAAGAGGTTTAGCGGGAGTTAATAGATTGAGGATGACGGATGATGAGTTGTTGGGGAGAGCAAGATGAATAGGAGTTTGATGGAGAGTTGATAGGTCAAAGATGATGGGATGATGAGATGGATCAAGGATGGGAGAGAGGAGGATGAGGATGATGATGATGGAAGGAATGAGGGGAATGGTAATTGAGGAAGTCAGAGTAGGATTTCAGGAGAGAGAGCCGGAAGGAGAGGGGGCGTTGATTGGAGATTCTAGATTTGAAGTTGAAGCGTCCTCAGCGGTTGTGTGAGCGTGAGATTGTGTGAGGAGATCAGTCATCTCCCAACAGTCCTAGTTTCTTTTAATGCCTTGCCTTGTTCCTGTTGCAAATTTAGCAGGCTGAAACATATTTCTTACCATATTCTGACATTCCATTCCAGGAGAAAGATCTCTCAATGAGATTGAGAGTCTTCTGTTGGCCAGGGTGACCTGCGAGAGGGGAATTATGTTTTTGATAGAGTATTATTTGTTTAAGATGGTTAGCTTGGCCAGGTACGACCACTTTACCATAGAAAAGGATTAAGCCACTACAGGGGCCTAAAGAATAATCAGCTACTTCCTCATTCTTGTTCAATCTTTTAATGAAGCCTTGGAATAAATTGTCAGCTTGTTGACCAGAGGTTAATTCACTCAGTTGATTGTCAAGTTTATTAGCGGAAATAAAAAAGAGTTTGGAAGCTTCAACTTCATTTTGTTTCAGAGGCTGTTGAAAATTTCCAGGATTCTTTTCAGAATATGGAGTTCCCCCCGCTGGATAAAAGTTGTCCCAAAGTGAAAGGATATCTGGGATGGTTGAAAATTAGCCAGGCCTGTAAGTGATCACAAAATTGAATCCAGAGAGGAACTCTGCCCAATGAGCCTGTCTTCTAGTGAGGACCTTGAAAAACATAAAATAATTCAAAGAGGAATGATCAGTTAGAACTTCAAATGGGTCAGTAACACTCACGAGGCAGGAGCGCCATTGCTGGAGAGCAAAGACAATAGCAAGGAGTTATTTGTCATGGATCTCATAGTTGAGTTCAGCACTGGAAATTTTTCTGCTGTAAAAGGCAATAGGGTGTTTATTGTTATCAGAAGTGATCTGGTGCAGGAAGGCACCCAGAGCATAGTCACTGGCATCGGTTTCAACATATTTTCTCAGGAGGTGATCAAAATGGCAAAGAATTGGGAACTGGTCAAAAGCTTGCTTGATGTTTTCAAATTGTTGCAAGGCTTCAGGAGTGAGGGTAAAAGTAGAGCTGTTTCCAGGGATAGAGGTGAGGTGGGAGACCTGTTTGGAGTAGTTCTTTCTAAACCTGCAATAGAAGTTAGCAAACCCAAGGAAAGACTGAAAGGCCTTTCTGTTTTCAGGAATGGGCCAGGCAAGGATGGCCTTGACTTTGTTGTTTTACCTGAAGATGCCATCCCCTGAGATCGCATAGCCAAGGTAGTCCACAGAAGGGGCATGGAAGTTGCATTTTGAGGCCTTTGCGTATAACTTATGCTTTCTGAGCCTGGTCAGAAATTCACACACATGAGGGATGTGTTCCTGTAAAGTTTTGGAAAAAATAATGATATTATCAAGGTAAACCACCACATAAACTGTGAGGAGATCAGCAAGGATGTCATTGATAAGTTTTTGAAAAGAAGCTGGAGCATTGGTCAGTCCAAAGGGCATGACCAGATATTCATAGCTTCCAACCTGAGATCTGAATGCTGTTAAGTGTTCATCTCCTTCCTTGATGCGCGGTAAGTTTTAGGCACCTCTGGGGTCAATTTTGGTGAATATAGAACAACCTGAAAAGACAGTCAGTAAGAAAGTCATTGGAGGAAGTGGGTAACGGTTCTTCCTGGTGACAGATTTAAGCTTGCAATATTCAACACACAACTTCAAACTCCCATCCTTCTTTTTGACAAAGAGGACAGGTGCTCCAGTGCTTGAAGTGCTGGAACGTATGAAACCTTTCTCTACATTCTCTGCTATGTAGGCTTGTAGGGTTGACTTTTCACTTTGAGATAGCAAATAGATGGGCCCAACTGGAGGGAGTGTTCCTTCCAATTTGATATGATGGTTGTAAGCGCGGTGAGGAGGGAGTTGATCTGCCTTAACCTTAGAGAAAACATCTAGGAAAGAATGGTAATCAGCAGAAAACTTTTCCAACACAGTTTCTATTTCTTCAGGGTCTTTTTATGTGTCAAACTTGTCCCATTCAGCTGAAATATTCTTATGGGGAGTAACAGAAATATTAGAAGGAGTAACCAATTGCATGATATGCAAGGATGAATCCCTAGGTCCCTCCTCCAGAGGAATAGTCAAGGGATCAGTGAATATCCAAGCAAGGTGTGAAATTGTTGAACTCAATGGAAATTGGGTGGAGTGTTGATGATGCAAGGGTTCTGAAGTGAGGGGGAATGCAATGGAATTCAGCGCCAAAGGCAGATTAGAGTGGAAACTAGTTGAAGGTAAGGTGTCCATTTTGAGTTCAACAGAGTGAGGGGAAAGTCTGTTGGTTGGCTGGTGTCGTGCGGTGATCAGCCCCATCTGCCAGTTTACTTCAGGGTTCCAGTGGTGAAGGAAGTCAATTCCCAGGATGAGATCTTCTCAAAATTGTGAATCAACAAGGAGGAATTCCCATTAAAAGCTAGGAAAAGAAGGGAGAGAGACCATAAAAATTGCCTTGTGGGTAATTATTTGAGAGGGTGACTCATTTGGACTGAAATTGGACAGAGGAATAGGTTTTCAAAAAGGGATGGGCTGCAATGAAAACTTTAGAACCATGGTATTAGCCATAACAGATTGAGTAGCACCTGAATCAATCAAAACACTATAACTCAATTCCTGGTGAAAGAGAATAAAGCATAAGCCTTTAGAAAGTTTGTCAGATTAATCTTTTTGTATCTTTTGTAACCTAACATCAGTAGGGTGATAATCCTGGAGTAAATCAGGAAAACCACCTAATTGTTTTTTGGGTTGGAGGTAGAGGAAGATTTGGTGTTGGAGGAAGGGTTGGAGACAGGCTTCTTTTTACAGTTGTCATTCTTGTGCTTCCCTGCAAAATACATACATAATCCTTCCTTCTCCCTTCTAGCCTTTTCTTCAGCCTTGAGCTTGCCATCAGGACCTAAGTCCAAGTTAGGTTTGGTTTGGGAAGATTTCTTCTTTGCAGATTTTTCTTTCTTCTTGGCCTTAACTTTTCCCTTGTCAGACTGGGAGAAATTGGCTAGGGATTGAGAGGAATTTTCCTGCTTGGAGTGGCTTGAATGGGAAGACTTTTTCCAAACTCTTTTGTGGTACCTGGTATTGTAATCCAACACTACATCCATAAGATCTTGAAGGGTGTCTAAAGAACCATCATAGATGGCTAGTTGGTCCAGAAGACAAGCAGCAAGACTTTGAAGAAAATGGAAGTAGAAGGCTTTATCCCCCCAACCAGAAACTTTAGCCATAAGGGAGCAAAATTATGTGATGTGGGTTGAAGTGTAACCAGATTCCTTCATCTTCAAATTCACAAGTTCCTTTTCCGCTTTTTCTACTTCCAGACCATCACCAAAGAGAGTATGAAGTTGTTCTGTGAAGTGTGGCAAGGATTTGAGCAGGAATGAAGGCTCTTGATTGGGGAGGTGAGCCAGACAGGGTTGAATCCAACAATTTGCATTCCCAGTGAGATAGGAGACAGCAAACAGAACTTCCCTTTGATCCACACGGAAGGCCCCTTCTGTGTTTACAAAGATGAGTTCAAAAGCTTGTAAAAAGTGTCTGAGCTTGGTGGGGTTACTTCCTTTGAATTTTTCTGGTGGGTTCATTGATGGGGTCTTGAAGGTTCCAGAGTGGGAATTACTAGTTGTTGGGGGTTGGGAAAGTTGGGCTATTGCTGAAGTTGTAGTTTGGAGCAAGGCTAGGAGATTTGGGTCCCCAGCTGGAGGTTTAGGAGGCTGGCTTGGAGGATCTGGGATTGCAATTGAAGCCAAGGGTTGAAAAGCTTCTTCTGATGGTGCAGAGGCTGGAAAGTTAAGATTGCTAAGGATCCTCAAATCAAAGCGTGAGTCTATGCTTCCTTCCTCCTCTTCCTTTTCCTCAGGTAGAGGGATTAAACTGGGATTTTACAAGGGGGAATCCAATCCAAAACCTGCTTGGGGATATTGACCAATAACTTGATTAACAAACATTCTGACAACAGGAGGAGCAGGGGATGAAGAAGCTCTTGGAGGAGCTGGGGGAAGGATACCAGTATCCATGGTGTTTGAAACTGGTGCAGGGATGTTGGAAAAGGTCCTCCCTTGTCCATGTGCTTGAGGAGTTGTTGATTGTGGTCCTGTATGTTGATAGTGGAACCGTGTCCTCAGGCAGCCCTAGTAAGGGGTGGACTAGTGATGATGGAAGGTTGTGCACGTCAAGGAGGCATGTTTTCCAAGCATACGGTAGGGGAGTGACCCAAGAAAAGTACCTGGAGATAATGAGGAAGAAATTGGCCGCAAAAGATCTTGAGTTTGTAAAACAATTTTTCAAAGCTTGTCAAAGTGGGTCAAAGTCAAAGGTCAAGGCGTCAAAGTCAAGGCCAAAGTGTCAAAGTCAAAGTGATGAAGTCAAAGGTTGAATTCAAAGGTTGAAGTCAAAGGTTGAATTCAAAGGTTGAAGTCAAAGGTCTAAGTCAAAGTGTCAAAGCCAAAGCATCAAAGTCAAAGGTTGAAGTCAAAGTCAAATTCAAAGTTGAAGTTGAAGTCAAAGTAAGTTCAAAGTTTGAAATTCCCATCAAAGCTTTGTTTAAGGCCCAATTTGGGGAGAGGGATTGAGGTAGATAAATTCCGCAGGGAGATCCTTTGGAAACGTGGAGGCCACACACTGTTTAGCTCTGTACCATGCACACCCACAAATATTTTGGGTAGTGTTATCCATGAGGTGGAATGGTTTGACAAATGGCTCAGATAGGTCTATTGATATATAGAGATGGGCAGTAATCAAGGGGAAGGAATGAGTATAAATTCACAACTGCCCCTGGCATGCAAGGGGCTGAAGGCACGGGCACTACTGCTAACAGAACTCAGGATAGAGATAAAGAGATAGATTGCATGTGATTATGAGATGTGGAGTAAGGACAATGAGAAGAAGAAGAATCCAGGAGTAAGCTCTGAAGGATGTAGTTAAGAGAATCCTGTAAGAGTAACACCAGAAGGGTTTGTGAGATTAGTAACGTAGTCTGGTTGGCTTTCTTGTGCTAAGATGACACCTATTGGATGAGGGACTAAAAAATAAGAAGTAGTATACTAGTTCCTTGGGGGAATTAGTCCAGGAGGAGAAGAGAGGCCAGTATATGTGAGAGCTGAGAGGAGGCCTTGAGGAGGGATGACTGGTGCTGGGCTGGGATGCCCCATGGCATTACATGTGACAAATTGGGCTGGAGACTGTGGCTTGACAGATTGGGTAATTGGCCTGTCCAGGAAGGGCATGTACTGAACTGGAGTATGGGTTGTCCAGCCAGGAGCATGTACTATGGGTTTACTGTATGTACTTCTCATACCAGATAGAGTTGAGAGAGAGATGAGGATGCACCAAGCCATAGAGAGATGGAGGGTATGCCTGCAAGATTACCTAAGGACTGCAGGGTATGCAGGAGGATGCTTCAGGATGTAGAGCATGTGGATCCAGGGGTGGAAGGTAGATTGTACTGGACTGTGAATGGCTGAGGGTTGAGTATGGCTGAGGAGACTGAGTCAAGTGGTGGTTATGAAAAAATCAAGAACAGAAAATTTTCCAGAGCTGAATAAATGGAATTGTTCAATATTCTGTTTGGCTTGTCAAAACTCTTCAGGGGTGGTTTTGAGTTTTTTTTTTTTTTGCCAGCAATAGCAGGGTACAAATCCAAAGGCTTTAGTTTCTTTCAAGGCCAAACCAGGTTTCTTTTAAACCTATCTCCATTTACTTCCAAAGAGATTTCAGAATCTCTCATTTGAGCCCTCTTTGGCCAAAGAGCCCTCTGCTTGCCACCTCTCTTGATGTTTTTCAAACCATCTCCTTCCATCTTGATCCCTCCCATCCACCTTCTGCGCTTGGGGTGAGGATCAAGAAGGACAAGATCTGGTTATATAACAATTTGAGTGGGGTGGGAGAAGCATTGGTGGTCCAGAAAGGGGGCAGGTGTTGACACAACAAGGGGTCAAAAGGTGTTTGCCTTTCATGGCATCCAAAAATAAATAAATAAATAAATAATTATTAGTATGATATAATCAAGGTAGATGATTAACAAACAAAAAAACCCTACTGGTCCAAGCTGAAACCAAAAAAAAAAAAAGGTCTGCTGTGCTAGAGGTGGGGGGGGGGGGGTTTGTTGGCCAGGCTGTCAGTGGGGGCGGGCTGGTGGTGGGGAGGCTTGTTCAGCTGGGCTGAAGGTGGGGGGGGGGGGGGGCTTGGTTGGCCGGGCTGGAGGTGGGAGTGGGCTTGGTTGACTGGGCTGGTGGTGGGGGGCATGGTTGGCCGGGATGAAGGTGGGGGGGCTCAGTTGGCCGGGCTGGTGGTGGGGGCGGCTTGGTTCCTTGGTCAGCCGGGCAAGAGGTGGGGGAGGCTTGGTTGCTTGGTGGCTGGGGGGCGGGGCGCTTGGTTGGCCAGGAAGGAGGGAGAGGAGGTGTTGCTTGGTCAGCTGGGAATGAGGGAGAGGGGGGGTGGTGGGGGGGCATGGTTGGCCGGGCTGTTGGTGGGGGCTGCTTGGTAGCTTGGTTGGACAGGCAAGAGGTGGGGGGGGCTTTGCTGCTTGGTTGGCTGGTTGGTCGCTGGGGGGGCGCTTGGTTGGCTGGGAAGGAGGGAGAGGAGGGGTTTCTTGGTCATCCGGGAAGGAGGGAGAGGGGGGCAGGCAGCAACCAAGAGGGTGGGGGGCAGGCATTGACCAAGAAAGATAGGGGGGCCAACAGCAAGCAAGAGGGGGAGGGCCAGGGAGAAATCAAGGGAAGAGGAGGGGGGAGACCAAGAAGAGGGAGGAGCCAAGTCAGCAAGAGAGGGAGGGAAAAGGAGGATGAGGAGGAGTGGGGGGGAGCTTAAATGGGGTACCAAACAAGGGAGGAGGGGAGTTGATGGGTGAGGTGGAGGTGGAGAGTGAGGAGAAGGAATAAATTGGTGTTGGGTGAGGTGGAGAATACAGAAATAGTGGGTGAGAGGGAGGGAAAAGGAGGATGAGGAGGAGGGGGAGAGCTTAACTGGGGTGCGAACCAAAGGAGGAGGGGAGGTGACTGGTGGGGTGGAGGTGGAGGGTGAGGAGGAGGTGGGGAGGTGATGGGTCAGGTGGAGGTAGAGGGTGAGGAGGAGGAGGGGAGGTGGGTGGGTGGTTTGAAAGTTTTGGTTTGGTTTTTTCTAAGTCAACCAAAAAAAAAAAAAAAAAAGTCAGCCTAGGATTCTTGGTTGAACAACCAAAACCAAAAAAAAAAAAGATGTGATTTTTTCCCTATTTCTAAACCAAATGCTACTCATTAAAGTGAGAAACTTTGACGGGTAGAATCCTCTCTCTCATGGCAGAAGATGAGGGACAAGATGAGACAGGGATGACTTGAGAAGGATTGGGAATATCTTCTTCAAATATTTCCTCCCATTCATCTTTGATTTCAGACAGAAGTTTGTGAAGGATTACACAAGTGATAATCCAGTTGGTGTGGAACTTCATGTCTTTAGGTTTTTGAATCTGGTTTTGCATTTCCCTTAAGCTGGCCCATCTTCCTTTCAGGACTCCAATGGCATGCTCAATCCAAACTTGTGATTGGGAAAGATGATAGTTGAAGTTGTTTTTGGCTGGATCATTGGATGAAACATTGCGGTATGCTGGAACCACACATTTCCCACTAGCATAAGCTGAATCAGCCAGTAGGTATTGGTCTTGGTCAAATTATTTCTCTTTTTGTTGGGCAATCTGCATCCAATTGAAAACATATGAATGATGACAAAAACCAGCAAGGACAGCATTGAGGGATATGAAATTCTTGTGGCTATCACAAAAAAGTTGTAGTGACACAGAGTATCCATAAAAACCAATAAAAAATATTTGGTCAGTGTGTTATCAAAGGTTTTATCAAAGGCTTTGCAAAAGAAATGAATCAATTGCCTTTTTTTCCAATCAAAATAGTGGTTGCCATCTAACTTGGGTTTTTTACTCAAGGGGATAGTGGTTCAATCAACAAAACTGTTGAGATTTCACGGCAGAGAGGTTACATCTAACCGGGGGCACGTCTCTTGCTTACATAAACTCACTCACACTGTTGCAATCCCCCAGGGGACTACTTGACTTTTACTCACTTGATTCTCTATCTCATCTCATGAACTCAATCTCAAGCTCGAGAACTCAATTTAGAAGAACTTGACCATCATCCTATAGAATCGACCTCCTGACCATGATCACCTAACTCGATACAATCTCAAGATTAATCTTGCTTTTCTTAGAACTTAATATTTCTTCTTTATCTTTACCATCTCTTTCCTATTTTCATTTTCCTTCTGTCAACCTCACTCCATTGACTCCTCCCTGCCTATAATCATGTCCGGTGAGATCTTTCTTCTTTTGATCATCTTCTACTTGTCCCAAATGCTCATAATCTACTCGATCCTAGTCTTTCCTACTCAACTTAACCAAACTCCTCAAGATCCAGTCAATTAACAGTCTCACGTATCTCCCCCATCTCTGATAGTGACCGTTGCAGTCATCACTTCCTGTTTGTGTTTACTCTCTTCATGATCTATGGGCTGTTTTCCTTGTTCTCATCTTTTCTTGATTTGATTCTTCCTCAGCTCTTAGTACAGTAATCAATACAAATCAATATCATTCTTTTACGGTTAAAAGCCAAAAGGTTCATCAAAACTGCTCTACCGCCAAAGACTCAACTAAGAGAGGATCCTAATAACCGGGCGTCATGAATACCTTCAAGCAAACAATGCTCAAGACTGCGCTCAAAACCATTCTGTTACTGGGAGATGATAACTATGGAATATGGAGAGACAAGATGGATGCCGTGCTGGACGTTCAAGGATGCACTGTGGCCATGAACGATGAAATTACTGCGCTGGATAGTTCTGTCAACGACGAGTTGAAACTTCTTATCATCTCAAAACTTGAATCTACGGCTCACAAGAACATTGTCACCGCCGAAAACAAGAATTCCGCCAAACTTCTATGGAAAGCAATCATCCAAAAATACGCTTCATCTCAGGCCTCCAACCAAGATAGGGTCTTCAACGGCCTTCTTTATCTGTCTTTCAACCCTGACGAAATCTTTGATTTCATCACAAAAGTTAAGGTTTGCCTCAAGAAGATGGGTGAGGTTGGCATCAAGCTCCCAGAAGACATTGTAGCTTATCTCATTCTGTTCAAGTTTCCCTCAACTATGGACAATATCAAAAGACAGATAATGCACTCAGATAAAGAACTATCCGTCAAATACGTACTCAATCACCTCACTCAATTAAATAACAAATCAATGGCTCAGTCATCCATTGCAAGCTCTTGGTCAAAGGGGGATGTTGCTCTTTTCGGAGGAAAGTCAACATCTAACTCAACTTCCACCAAGGGATCGGATCCAAAGCAATGCGTAGAAGTCTACCACCATCCCGGTCAAGATAGGAATCATTTGGCTGGAGATTTTTGGCACTTACATCCTGAGGTAGCTCCAGAGTGGTGGAGATACAACCAGGCAAAATGGAAAGCTAAGAAGGGCGGCTCAAAGGCAAAACCAGAATCTCACTCGGCTCACTATCTCGCGTTACTCAACTTGTGGATTGAACACGGGGATCCAAATCAGCGGTTTCTTCTTGATAGTGGAGCATCTGTCCACATGATTAACAATAGTTGATATTTCAGCAAGATGAAGCGGTATTTTGGAGATCCTATCAAGACGGGAAAGGAGGGTGCGAGTTTACCTATAAAAGGAAAGGGTACGGATCTGCTCCACTGGAACAATCTCACACTCAAACTTGGAGAGGCCTTCTATGTGCCTGATGTTACCATCAACCTAATCAGTGCCGGCGCTCTGAATGGCAAGGGTGGTACGATTAACTCGAGTGGGACCAAGTTTGCCGTTACTCACTCAGGTAAAGAAGTTCTCACTGGACAAATCAAAAATAATCTCTACACTCTTCCAAACCCCTCTCGCAATCCTATATCGTTGTCAAAGTCTCTTTTTTTGTCTATTTCTTGCACTCCTGAAGAAGCTCTACTAGAGACTCATAGAAAATATGGGCATGCTTCTCTGTCAAGACTTGAACCTTTAATTCAACACATACCTCATGACATCAAAAGTAAATTTCAGTGCTTAGATTGCATTAGGAGTAAGATCTCCAAGTCTCCCTTCAAGCACACTTCCACTCGATCCTCAAAAGTCTTTGATAGGATTCACCTTGATCTAATGGGACCGATTTGACCTTCATCAAATTATGGTCACAGGTTCATCCTGTCTTTGGTTGATAACGCCAGCGGTTATCTTGCGGATTTCCCTCTTGCTTCAAAAGACAAGACCGCCAAGGTTATTATCAGCTTACTTGAGAAGGAAAATCATCGACAAGGGGTTTATCCATCCAAGGTCTGCTCCGATGGAGGTACCTAATTTGTCAACCAAAAGCTTACCTCTTTCCTGGAAGACAGACATATCTCTCATATCATCTCAGAACCTTATCATCCAGAACACAACGGACGGGCCAAGCGAGCAAACCAAACCATTGTCAAATCTACCCGAGCAACTCTCAAAGATGGCCGTCTTCCTCCTTTGGTGTGGCATGAGGTAGTAAAAGGATGCTGCCTAATGCTTAATCATATCCCTTTGAAGGGGGAAATGGTGACTCCCTGGGAGAAGATGCACGGTAGAGCTCTTCCTTCCTCTTTCCTGAAGCCCATTGGTAATCCTTGCATTTTCTTAATCAATAAAAGAGAGAAGGGTTTAAAATTTGATTTGAAAGGTGAAGAAGGCACTATAGTAGGCTTCAATCAACTCCTTCTTTCTTATTGAATTTTGACCAAGAGTGGTTCTATTATCTCATCTAAGCACGTCAGATTCCTTCACATGCCTCCATCAAGACAAAGTGGATCCAACTTTGATATAGAATCAGAAAATGATGTTTCCAATCAAACTCCTATCTCCAATCATGGTCCTGAAGATTGTTTCAATTGTCAAGTTTCATGGTCAGATTACCGCGAAAAATCTGAAAACTCAATCAGCTTGTCTGACGAAGCTGAATCAATCAGCCAATCATCCGATGAACCTGAAGATCCCTCACCGCCTGCTTGTGAAAGTCCATTAGAAATTCCAGACACTGGTCATGCTGATCTACAGGGTCTAGCACCCTCGCGTTGGGTTCTGCGAGATCAATCGCAAGTCAGGCCGCCTCAGCGGTACGGGTTCTTTCATTTCTATGAACCCAAGTCTTACCAGGATGCCCTTCAATGTGATGAATGCCAGGAGTGGATGAAGGAAATGGATTTTGAGCTGGATTTGATTGAAGATATTCACATCTGGGATGAGTACAACGGTCCTGTGCCAAAGAACGCTCTCAGGACTACGTGGATATTCAAAATCAAACAAGATTTTCATGGAGATCCGGTCAGATACAAGGCCCGACTTTGCGTCCAAGGCTTCAATCAGGTCAAGGGTCTGGATTATTCAGAGACATTTGCTCCGACTGGCAAACCCTCTACGTTGAGACTCCTCCTTCTGTATGCACTCAAGACTAAACTAAAAATTTGGCAATTCGACGTCAAGAGCGCATTTCTTCATTCGCCAATCGATGAAGAAGTAATTATTCAAACTCCCAAGGGATCAAGAAGACAGTGTCAATTCTTAAAGCTCCGCAAGTCACTATACGGCTTGAAGCAGGCCCCAAAAAACTGGTATTAAACACTCACCAGCTAGTTTAGAGAAGTAGGTTTTGAAGAATCCTCCTGTGATCCCTGTCTTTACTCATTGAGGGATGGCAAATCTCGGATTTTCTTTCATGTGGATGACCTAATTCTGGTCGGAGACGGAGAAGACTTTGAAAGAAAATTCTTAAGTCGCTTCGCCGGCTCAACAGCAAAGAATCCCAATACCATCCTTGGCATGCAAATAGAGATAAACCGGGATGAAATTCTTCTTAGCCAACCAAAACATATTAAAAGGGGTCTCAAAGAATTGGGTTTGGATGATGCCAAGATCAGCAAAACTCCACTCACTCCAAATTGAAAACTCGTACCTGCGACTGATGACGAATTCAAACAAATCAAGGCTTTGAATATAAATTACCGTGCTGCAATTGGCCTACTCAACCACATTGCGTGCTACAATCAACCCGACGTAAGTTTCTCCGTTTCCAGTTTATCAAGATTTAACGTCAAACCAGGCATGTCACATTGGAATGAATTAAAGAAGACCTGGAAGTACCTCAAGGGAACTTCAAACATTAAGCTTCGCTTGAGAGTGGAAGACACGGGCCCTCTGACCTCCGCTTATTTGGACGCATCATGGGTGGATGACCCTGACACCCGACAATCTCAAACGGGTTATCTCTGCGCGGTTCATGGGTGCGTTGTATTTTGGAATAGTTGCAAGCAGAAGAATATCACATATAGTTCCACCAATGCAGAACTCAACGCTTTCGTCAACGCTTTTCAAGAATCAACTTGGATTCGTTCCCTCACCTGCAAGATCTTTGGTACCAAAGTTTCTTCCATCATCATTCACACGGAAAATAGCGGTTTGGTGGACAAACTCAAACAGTTTGGTTCAAACTCTAAAACCCGCCACCTCAATCTAAAAACCAAAGGCATGAGAGAGGAGCTGAATTCTAGAAACATTGCGATCGTGCTCGTCAAGTCAGAAGAGATGCCTGCTGATTCTCTCACCAAGAGCTCAGATCTTGCAAGTCTTAAACGTCTTCAGCTTTAATTTTCTTTGTCTATGTCCTCTTGATTTCAGTAATTCTTTAATTTCTCTGTTTCTTTGTTTTTTTTTTCTGTTTTTGTTCTATTTCTTTTATTTTCCTTTTTGATCCTTGAAGTTGTCATAAGTCCTATCTCACCAGGCATGGGGCGTGTTGAGATTTCACGGCAGAGAGGTTCCATCTAACCGGGGGCACGTCTCTTGCTTACATAAACTCACTCACAATGTCGCAATCCCCCGGGGGACTACTTGACTTTTACTCACTTGATTCTCTATCTCATCTCATGAACTCAATCTCAAGCTTGTTTCCTTCTGTCAACCTCACTCCATTGACTCCTCCCTGCCTAAAATCATGCCGGGTGAGATCTTTCTTCCTTTGACCATCTTCTACTTGTCCCAAATGCTCATCATCTACTTGATCCTAGTCTTTCCTACTCAACTTAACCAAACTCCTCAAGATCCAGTCAATTAACAGTCTCACATATCTCCCCCATCTCTGATAGTGACCATTGCAGTCATCACTTCCTTTTTGTGTTTATTCTCTTCATCATCTATGGGCTATTTTTCCTTGTTCTCATCTTTTCTTGATTTGATTCTTCCTCAGCTCTTAGTACAGCAATCAATACAAATCAATATCATTCTTTTAAAAACCAATGCAACCGGGAAAGCCTTTGGTTTCCATTATTTGAGATATCTCCTTGCATTCTTCTTTGGTTGGCCAACAAAGGACTGAGCAACGGAAAGATAGGTTAGCAATCATGGCTCTTTTGGTGTATAAGTCAATGGTTCCATAACCAACTGAGAATAGATTTTATAATTGATGGATTTCTGCTCCATTTCCATTTGGTTCCAATCTAAAAAGAGCAACAGCCAGTTGGATAGCTTGATCAGGTTGAGGATTCCAAGAATTTTTTTGGAAGATGAGGTGGTCTTCAATCATCTCCAAAATTTTCATGAATGAAGGCAATAGAGTTCTGAAAAGTTGCTGGAAGCTTAAGTTGGGGAGGAGATTAAGCTTTTTCCTTTCATACATAGGTTTGTGTAGATTTTGTATTCTTGGAACCATGTATTTCTTTTCTAATAGAGAATTAAAACCCAACCAAGTTGATTCCAAATTACAGTCTGAATTAGAGTATGAATGGAATTGAACTAGTAACAAAAGTTCAAAAGTTCAGTCAGCTTTTTTTGCATTTTCAACTTGCTGCTGTGAAGTTTGATTGGAAATGTTTAGAATGATGATGATGCAATGTGGGGTAGTGAGATGAAGATGGAGATTCAAATTTCAAGTGATTGAGATGAGAAGCAATGGAGATGAGATTTTTTTGATGGGATGGAGATGGGATCAGTATGGATTTTCTGAGGTGGAGGCATGGATGGGTGTTTTGGATGTGATGGATGGTGGATGGATGATGATGCATAAATGGCGGCTTTAATGGCGGGTTTTATGTTTGAAAAGCACCATTTTTAAATACACCAGTTAGGGGGTATGTGTATTTCAGAAACCCTCCATTTTTAATGGCAGGTTTCTAATGGCCGGTTTGTTAACTCTGATACACCCTATGAAGTTGCTTCCCTGTTGACCTTCATTCCCAAGATTGTGTTTAGTTTTTGACTGGCTGCATTGGGGTTTTTTAAGAATCAATCTTTGAATTATTTGGCATGCCCTCCAACAAGAAGATTTTTGACATCAAAGAAGAGCAAGGAAAGATGAGAGTGGTGGTTGTTTAGGCAGGGATCTGCATCAGCAGTTTAATATCCTAGAGATTTGATCCAGCTGCTGATATTCTTGTACCAATTTCTGGGTGCCTGTTTTAGGCCCCAAAGTTACTTTCTTAGTTTTAGAATATGAGGTTTTCTGGAGCTGCCCTTTGGGCTTTGTGGTGACCAATCTGGGACGCCTCATGGAAAATGGAATTTTTTGGAATTTTTTTTACATTCCCTTATCCATCAATACATCCTCAAAAAAAAAATGTTATCTCCTGTGCCTCTATGGGTACCCACTCATTTTCCACTATCTCAACTCTTCCCTGTCCTAGCAGTCTAGGCAGGCCTGCCTTGGTCATCCAACCCTTTTCTCCTCTGTTCAAATCCCCCCTTGCATGCGCCTTACCCTGATTTTTTTGGCCAAGTGCGCGCAGGCGGCCATCCCCTGACCCTCCACTCTTCCATCCAATCCAACTAACACCCCTAATCTCAAGATCATCAACCTAGCAATTATTTTCAGATCAAATGGAGCTCTCAGGAGATCCAACACAAGATTCAAGAACTCAAATCCAAGGGTGCAAAGCTCCTTGAAACGTTTGATGAGATGGAGAAAACCTTGATTGCCAAGTATTGTACTCCACTTTGAGCTGCCCCCGCGGGGCCAGTGACCAAGTTGGAAGAGTTGCTTGATATCAACCAACACCTCCACGGCCTCCAATCCCCTTTGATCTCACCTCCATCTTCATCTGGACGGTTGCTCCAACCAATTCCCCTTTCCCACCAGCATCACCGCCATCCAATCTTTCTCAATTGGTTGGTTGGTGCTCTCATATCTCCTTGCCGGTCATTCCCCCTTAATCCACCTCTCCAAATGATCCCCTCAATTCTCCGCGCGCGACCAATCACGTGGACAGTCCTCATCACCATCAAATATCCAACACTGAGCAGTCATCCATCACTGCTCCCATCCTTTGCACATCCGTCACCCGTCAACGCCAATCAATCCTCAGTGATTGGCCATCCCTCATCCCCCCCCTAGCTCACTAGTCCCTTGCATTGCTTGTCTGTTGCCTGCGCAGGTCTCAGCAGTTGCCAGGGCCCATCAGCCTTTCCGCGCGCCCCCTCACCTGCTACTCTCCTGCCCATGCCCATCATTGGCACGGGCTGGTGTCTTTCCATTCCTGTCCATCCATGATTTTTCATTATTTCAATTTTTTTGAGTTGTTGTTTGTTTCTTTTTTTTTTCTGATGATCAAATTAAAAAAGAAAATCTGCACTCATTTTTAAGCATCTCTTGTAAATAGTCTACAGGCCTCTTGTCTATGAAAGGAGGGGCTCTCCCCTACCTTTTTCCAATCATCCATGGGAGTGTGTGCGTATGTCCCCCCCTGGTTATTATCAGTGATTAATCCTCATCCTTATCCTGGGTATATCTCTTGATTGCCCCTTGATCCTCTGAGCCTCCATACTCAATCTTTGATCCGTCCATCTGTGACCCTGATCCTTATCACCAACCAAAGCCTTGCTGGTTGAAGTGAATTCTGTGCTGGAATTCTTGAGCGTGTTATACCACTCTTGATCCCTTTTTCTGACCATACTGGTCTGATACTTCCCTGATCATCTTTCTGGATCCAGTGAAGTTTGACTGAGAGGTTTCTTTAATCTTGAAACCTGGAGTGTTAGATCTCCCTTTATTCTTCAAAGTTGAATTCGGCCACGCTACTCTTGAGTTACTTGAGAAGTTTTGAGTTATTCTTGTTCAAATCTGTTATTGCTTTGCTTCTAGAGCTTCATAAACAAATTGCTTTTGTTTCTTCAGCCACCCATAGTTATCTGGTACACTTAAAGCGCTTGATTGAGGAGAGTTGGGCAGGTTCATTGAGAACTTGGAGGTTGTTTGGGATTGAGTTGATCTTTCCTAATCTTCTTCCAACAACCAGAGTTATTAGCTTTTTGGAATTGTTACTTAAAACTGCCTTGTTCCATCAAACTCTGAACAAACTTTGACTCATTTTGTTCAAATCTTTTCCTGCACCATCTTGTCTCATATAGTGTTTTTTCTATTGCTACCAACTACTCTCAAACTCATCCCTTAAATTGATTCCTTATTTACAAGTTCCTGGATCTCAATCACGGTTACATTTAAATATTTTTTGTAACTCTTAGGAGGGCAGCCTAAACAGCACCTTTATCCTCCACAGAACTGCCTGCGGCTCAGCAATGTTTGGAGTCTTACAGCGTTTTATAAATACCTCTTCATCCATTTTGGCATGAAGGAAGGCTCCCTTGACGTCTATTTGGAGTATGGGCAGTTGTTTTTCAATGGCAAACAGCAGGAGCGTGCAGAGTGAGGTGGTTTTTCCAGTAGGTACATAGGTTTTGAAATAGTCATTACCAAATTTTTGACTAAAAACTTGAACAAAAAGCCCAGTCTTGCAGGTGGGAGGCTACCTGTGAGTGTTCTCCTTGAATCTAAAGACTAAAAATGTTTTGATTATGTTGACAGGGGTAGGCCCATGATAGTCTTCCCACAAGCCTAGTTCCCTGCATCTGTTGTCTTCTTTCTCAACAGAGGCCTCCCATGATGGATTTTTTGGTGCCTTCTCTATGTTATTTGGTAGTGAGTTGCAACAAACCTGTATTAATCTGGTTTGGACAGTTGAGCTTGGTCTTGTAAGGCACACACTTTGAAAGGCTCAATCAGTGAATTCTTAATGAGCTCCTCCTCAACATAAGAGTTGCTGGATTCTAAAAATTTGAATTCTTCCTCATCTTTGATAGTAACCATTGTTTTTTCATTCTCTGTATGATTATCTGATAGCATGTTGATTGTGTTTTTCTCAGGCGCAGGGATGAGTTTCAACAATTCTGGATCTAGTTCTTGCTCTTGAGTACAACAAGGAAGGGAGGTTTCATTTTTTATTCAAATTTTTATGTGTTTTGTTAATTGAAGGGTTCCAATGGATTGATTGAGAATCCTGTAGGAGGGAAGTCTAGGTAAAAACCCAAAAATTCTCCCTGGGATCCACTTTTCTTCAAATTTGGCTAGATCTCCTTTTTCTTTCAGATTCAGGTATACAATTGGAGTCCCCCGGGGAAGTAGGTAGTTGTCAGGAGGCCAAGTTCCATGCATGATCTCCCAGGGGGATGGCTCACCACTTTTTCTGGGGATTTGATTGAGACCTATGGAACAGCCTTCAATTTTTTTGTGCCAGAGATTCAGTGGTTCATTGGATGTGGAATGTGTTTCCCAAAAATATTTGGAAATGGTTCTGTTGGCCCTTTCTGCTCAACAATTGTGCTCTGGGGGATAGGGCTTGTAGAATATTTTTTTGATGCCTTAGTATTCTAGGAAGTTTGTGAGTTTTTTATTGACAAATTCACCTCCTCTGTCACAGCAGAGTTTTCTTGCAAATTAACCTATTTTTTTATTTTCATTTTTTATGACAAATATGAAAACTTTGGTAGCATTTCTCTTGTTCTTGAGTGGAAAGGCTCCTGTTTATGACAAAACATTGTTGACCAGGGTCAGGGAGTGTCTGTGGTGTCTTTCTGAAATTTTTAAAATTGGTCCCATGAGGTTAAAATGAATGCTTTCAAACACTTTGGAGGAAGAGATGGATATTTGAGTGAAAGACAATTTGGTAACCTTACTGAAATCACATACTGAGCAGGAAAATTTATTCTTCAGCTTTGTAGGAATTGCATAACCCAGGTACCTTTTGATTTGATGCAAACTGGATTGACCAAGCGTCTGATGAATTTGTTTGATTTCTTGCAGCGTGTGCTGTTGAGTCTAGCCATGTGTTCCATGGTGTGTTTCCTTTTGTCTCTGCTTCCACTGTCCTCTGCCTTGTCTTGTACCACGCACATCCACCAGGAGTGCAAGTGCTCCAACTCTGGAGAGAGATCCAGCAATTCTCTCACTACTACATGGGTGAAAAGACTGAACCATTCACAACACTCAGACTACTACCTATCCAACTACTCACCTTCTGCACGCAAGCCATCAAGACAATTGAACTTTAGCAGCCAGCTCAATTATAGTAAGAATCCTACCAACTCTGTTGGCCCCTCACTTTACTGACATGATTCTACCAGTTTGTTCAAGGCGCTCCTTTGGTCCCTCAAGTATCAGCCCTTGTTGCTGTCCCTGCTTGTTGTAGCCATCTTATTGTGAATATTCACCTCTCCAAGTCTTTTCTCATCACAGGCAACTGACCTCTCTTATTTTACATCTATTCCTTGGTCCCTTTTCATTTGTGACTGTCTGTTCCACTTCTGCCTATTGATATCTGCAGAAGTCTCCTGTTGTTCACTCTTTTATTCCCCCTAGTTGTGACTGTTGTCAAACCAGCTTTCTGACTATTCTTCTTATTGAAATACAGCTTGGTTCTGGTTTTCCAATTCTGCCTTTAACATGTGAAAAAGATAGGAACAGTTTGTGATATGTGTTTCCACAATGATGAAGTTGTTGAGAATGTGACCTTGAAGGACTGTCTTTTCACATGAGGTAAGCTCATAGGTGAAAGGTTTGTTCATGTTGTCCACAGAAATCAGACAGCCACCTTGAAGGAACTTTCCAGAAGGGAGAAGATTGATGGTGGCCTTGGTTATGTAGTATGTTTCCTTTAGCTTGAGATCCACCTGAATGAGTTTGATCCAGGCTACTCATTTGCTGAGAATCTTAAGTCCAGCCCCAGGTTTCCCAATCTTGATTGATTCTGATCCATTTTCTTCCTTCCATATTTTGAAATGAATTTTTGAGTTTAACAGATGTGCTGAACAACTTGATTCAGTAATGATGGACAATTGACCAAGGGGTTCAAAAAAATTGGTGCTGCTGAAGAACCAAAAAAAGCAAGCGCAATTGTCTTCCATTTCTTTCTTCTTTTTTGGTTTCTTCCCTTATTGATTTGAGGGTCTGAGATGAGAAATTCAACCCAGCATTGTTTTCAAGTATGATTTTCCCAATTTTGTTGTGGAAACCATTGGTAAATTGCAGAATATTGACATTGACTAGGGTAATATTGGCCTTTGATTCCTCTTTGGTAGCCCAATTCTTGTTCTTTTTCTGTATTAGATTATTGAGAAAGTACTTTTCTGTGATGCTGTGGACCCTGTGTATTATTTGGGATTGGATTGATTTTAGAGAAAGAGGAAATTTGAACAGTGATAGATAGGCCATTATATTGGTTGGCAATTCTATACCAAATTCCATCAGCTTGTTCAGATGAATCTTGAAAGTGGTGACAAATTTTTAAATTTGATTTTTTTTGAAGGGCTTGTAGAGAAATTTTTTAAAGATTCTGGCTTTTTTGGCAGAATGAGATGAGGCAAAGTGAGTTTTTGATTCTTTCCATATTCTGCAGGCATCATCCTTGTTTTTGGGAGTAATAATATTCAAATGATACAAGATAAAAGATATTCTGTGAATTCCTGATTTTTTTCCTCATTCAATTTGTTGGATTCATCCTCTGAGTTCATGACGTGCAAGATCCTTTGGATTCAAAAAAGATTTTGGAATTTTGACCTCCATGTGGAATAGTTTTCTTTGTTCAGCAGAGGAATGGATTTGTAAATTGCTTTGAGTGCAAGAGTTTTTGACAAGTTTTCCCCTGGCCCTGGTGTGGTTGATGGAATTTTGATTAACTGGCTGCTGTCACGCCTTGCACTTAGGAATTATTGTCTTCATCACTTTGAAATGTCCTCTCCTCAGTACTATCTACCTCAGTCTATAAGCGTGACACAAATAAAGCACAACATCAATGGTGCGATCCGCTACTTCCTCTGGCTCGCGTTGACCTTCCAATCTTGGAAACCAACTCAATATATACTTGCAAACTTTGCGGTTAACTCCATACCGGTTGGCCATCCATTACAAGATCCAATCTCCTTCCCTGGCCCATCAACAGCCTTGGACTTCCATCTTTGGTCACTCACTGTCTGTTAGTTCGCATCTGTTGAATATTTTGAACCCTTTATTTTTCTTTCTAAGCTCATTGTCTACTTCATCTCTTTTCTCTTTTTATGCTTCTCATATTTTCTTTTTAAGTCATACATTTTCTTTCTACGCTTTCCTCTTTTTCTTTCCTTTTCTTTTCTCACGCTTCTTTTTCCTTTTCTCCTCCTATATTCTTTCACTCAACTATCACTCACACGCGTGCTACAGACTGTCACTATTGTCACGGCACGCGCGCACTCTCTACACTCGGTTCAACTCTTTCTCAAGGGAAACTCAAAATCAACCAGATCAATTGACAACCACTCACCAATACTGACAAACATAAAATCAACACTTGAACCGACATCTTTGAATCACAAATCAGTTCAATCACCTCAAAATTCTTTTCTTAGTTATCAAGTCTCTTTCTTTTCAATCTTCTTTCTCGTTTATTCTCTTTATCTCTTTATTAAAATCAACCTCAAGTCTAATTGTCTCAAATCTCACCAACGGCTTTCTTTCTTCTTCTTGAGTATGTCTGTTACGGCTGGATTTTTACTAGCTCTTCATTTCTCAACCTAAATTTAAATTTCTCTTTTCTTAGCTCATCTGACCCTCAACCTTTAACTCCAGTAACATCTCTTTTCCACAACGGCTGATATGATCTTTTCTTGCTGTCCTTAAGCCTACCCGCTTGATGTTGGTTCCTTTCTTGTTTGCTTTTCTTCTGCTTTCTCACATTCTCTTGTTCTTATTCTCTTTACTGATGTCTTGCTCCATGCAGCCCTCTTTAACAATATTATTTCTATCAATTTAAATCCAGAAATTTATCAGCATCTACGTCTAACTAAGCCATCATTAATGTACAGTTCGCAATTGGACTAGTCCTTAACCTGCATACACTATTACTTCTCACTTGTATTACCTTCAACATCATTAGCTCCTGTCCCAATTCTTCATACATTTGTACGCTCAGATTCTATTGTCTCGCACCTACACCATGGCGTTGGATATGATTTTACTACTGCTTTATTTCCTATCCCTTTCCTGTCACTCATTACCTCACTGCCTTCAACTGTAGTTAGCTCCCCACCAGGTTGTATCTAGTCACTTTGGATTACCTTACAAGGGCTACCCCCTTGCCTGATGATTGTCTCCTCATTTAGTTAATTTCATACATTCTTGCATTTTTCTACAACCTAGTTATCACATCGGACTCAGGTTGAGTTTCCCTCCTCAGAACACCCTCCATTCCTCTCGCCATTTGTTGAGTGGCATAACTCAGTTTGTACTTTGCAACTGAGCCTTGCTATTTGCACTTGCCCTTGCACTCAGCATTCCTCCGCGCTCACAATCATCTAAGAATTGTCCTATATTACGTGGGGTGGTCGTGTGACAGTAAATTAACTAACTCAACTCATCTATTGTAGCTGGCCAACCTATAGTAGACTTCTTCTTCTTGATGTCACATACTCGCTCAACCGGGAAAGCTTCCCTCGCCCCTTACAATGATGATATCCATCAGGTAGGGAGAACCGGCGCTCCTTGGGCCCAACAACCCTTAGATCCCGTTCCTCCTTCTAAATTTCCATCTGTTGAACCCCTCAATGATCCTTGGGCTCCTCCATGGGATGTTCTGACGGACCCTCTTGCCAAATTCACAGATTCTGACCATTCTTCCAATGAAACCTTGACTTGTGGTAGACCAGGGGTTCACACTACTGCTCCCAAGCCCAATGCTTCAACCCTGCTTTTGACATTGATCCAGGCCCTCACTCATGGTGCCCAGCAATCTAGCCCAAGTACTCCTAGCTTTTGCACTCCGGGAATGAAGCAACCCAATCACTTTACGGGAGAACACCCTCATAATCTTAGATCCTACCTACAGTCTTGTAAAATCATCTTTTCAAACTACTCCAAAAATTTCCCTTCCAATAGGCATAAAGTTATGTATGCTTTTTCCTTCTTAGGAGGTTGAGCCTCGCAATGGTTTGAACTGTACCTCAAACTTTTGTCCAGTGACAATCCCACATGTATTTTCAACAGCTGGGACAGGTTTGAGTAACAACTGTTCACCCTGTTTGGTGACCCCAATGAAGTTTGAAACACCAAATAAGAACTTAATAGTCTAGTTATGAAGGAAAATAGTAGAGCTTCCGTTTATATTTCTCACTTTTGAACCTTGCAGTCTTGCATCCAGTGGAACAAGGCTGCTCTTCTATTCCATTTCCGAAAGGGTCTACCGGCACGCTTAATCAAACAGCTTGCAGTTGGGGGTCATAAGACAACCTTGCTTCAGCAGCTAATTGATTGAGTGATTGAGCTTGATAATGGCTATCACGACAAGAATTGCTCTTGGCAAAACAACCATGGACCGTCCACCTTGGCTCCAAGGATGGACAAATCCTTGAAGCAAAATGCGAGGAACCCAAAACTATCCAAACCACCCCCGACTTTGAACCCCAACTCAAAAGGGAAAACCATCACCAAAACTCCAAAGTTCTTGGACAAAGAAACCGGGATGCTACGGAACAAGGAAAGGCTACAAAGGGAGAAGAATGGGCTGTGTATGTATTGTGGAGGAAAACATGATGTCGAAAGTTGTGCAAAGCGGTTAGCGTGTGAAGCGGCTAAGCAGTCAAAAAATTAGCTTGTACTTTTTCTGATACTCGCAAGGAAAACTATACATTATCTAAATCACTGCAAGTAAATCTTTGCACTTGCAAGTCACTAGGTGCTCCTAGTTTGAGATTTATCCTATTCCATTCTGAAAACACCCCTTATTGAGTCTTACTTGACTCCGGCGCTAATGTTTCCTTCATCAGTGAATCTTTTGCCACTTCCAAAAATCTTACGCATTCCAAGATAGATAAATTTCCTATCTATTTAGTAAGTAGTGCGACTGAACCGTCTTATTGGATCTCCCAAAAGGCAAAATGGACCTTTGAATTCTCCAATTTCCCCAGCTTCAAATGGGATTTATTTGTCTTGGATATACCCGGAATGGATGATACCATTCTAGGCCATGATTTCCTAGTTTACTGGAATCCAAATGTGAATTGGCAAGAAGGAGTAATTAACCTTTGAACCTTGCACCCCCAGAACGCTAATCTTTCCGTCAAACAGGAATTAAACAACCTACCTGACACTGTCATTGAGTTGGATGACACTTTTCCGCCAGGAGATTTGCAATATCCTGACCTCCATTCCCAAGTTCCCTCTTCAGATTTAGGAGTCATCACTTACCTATCCAGCTTACCTCTTTCCTGTTCCTTCTGAGAGAAACAGAAACCAACCAAACGGTGTACCTTGAGCTCCCTAATCCTCTCGCACCATGCAAGCACCTCAAATCTGGTGCTCAAAGATTACAAGATTGAAGATTTAGAAATCATTCAAGAGTCTTTACCTTCAGTTTATCATGACTTTGCTGACGTCTTCTCAGCTGCAAGAGCAGATAAACTGCCTCCATCCCGTTCTTACAATCACAAGGTCAAACTTACTGGCCCACCTCCGGCACCAGGACCAGTTTACTCTCTCTCAACGCAAGAATCAATTGCGCTTCAAGACTACATTGCGGAAAATGTAGCGAAAGGATTTCTTTGACCAAACAATTGGAATACCGGTTCACCTGTCCTATTAGTTCTAAAAAAGGACAGAGGACTTTGCCTTTGTGATGACTACAGGAAACTGAACCAGGTAACCCGGAAGAATGCCTATCCAGTACTGCCTATGTCACATCTCCTCACCCTCTTCCATGGAGCTGCGTATTTCTCAAAGTTAGACCTTTGAGGTGCCTATAACCTGATTTGCATTATGAAAGGTCATGAGTATTTGACCGCAATGAGAACCCAGTTTGGCAGTTATGAATATACCGTCATGCCTTTTGGCCTCTGTAACACTCCTTCCACTTTTCAACATTTTTTCAACAACATTTTCTCTGATCTCGTAGGTAAATACCTTGTGGTATATCTAGATGATATACTACTCTACTCAAGGAACCTTGAAAATCACATCGCACATGTGCAAGAGGTGCTGCAGCGACTTTGCAAGAATGACCTGTTTGCAAAAGCCTCTAAGTGCAAATTCCATTCCTCTTCTCTTTGGTTTCTAGGTGTCGTAGTCTTGCAGAAAGGACTATTGATGGACCCAGCTAAAAGCAAACGCATATTGGACTGGCCCCCACCTTCTTCCGTTAAATCCCTACAAGTTTTCCTTGGTTTCAGTAATTTTTATAGGAGATTTATTGAGCGTTACGCCGAGAAAACCGTGAATCTTACTAACCTTCTTCAAAAAGACACTCCTTTTGTTTTTACCAAACAAGCTGCTTCGGAGTTTGAAGCTCTGAAGAAAGCATTCACCACTGCTCCGATACTTGCTCACTTCAATGAGCTAGCTCGCACTATTGTCAAAACAGACGCAAGCAACTATGCAATTGCAGGAGTAATCTCGCAGTTCTCTTCCTCCACTTCTCTCTTTCACACTGTAGCTTTCTTTTGTGGTATAGGCTTCATTCTGCTATTTTCTTTCTTCATAATTGTAAGTCTGGCTTGTTCCAAACCTCATTACTCTGAGCACCTCCGCGCTGTCTACAGCACAGTCCACATCTGAAACACGGCGGAAGGCCCGGTGCCCGCACTCTAATTCCAAGCAAACAATCCAAGCGAACAAGACTTAAATAGATGGCTTGCCGGCTCAAGTCCTGAGATGTTCCCCTTGTATGATTTCTAAATTGTGCCTCTGACATCTTGGGATTCTGAGACCGGTAAGCAACTCTTGTTTCTCAACTACCTTCAAGGCTGTGTGCTCATCTCATCTCTGCTGTTGTTTTCTTTCCATCATACTCAGCCTCCTTACTGCTTACTTCACTCTAAATCTCTGCTATGCCCATAGTTGTGCTGGGTCTTCTATTGAAGGTGATCCTGCTAGTAATGGTTGTTTTTTTTATCCAACCTCATGCTGAAATGAATCTTCTATTGAAGCTTAAAATCTACACTTTTGAGTCTTGCAAGTTGCTCCCTGCAGAGCTTAACTATGAGATTCATGACAAGGAACTTCTTTCAATTTTTTATTGCTTAAAGAAATGGTGTTCATACCTTTTGAGCCTTAGAGAGTCCTTTAAGGTTTTAACTGATCATAATTATTTAAAGTATTTCATGAGCTCAAAAGTCCTCACACGTAGAAAGGCACGATGGGCCAATGTGGTGCCCCATCCTGGACACCCTGGCCAATCTTATCTCAGCCTCATATCACCCATCCACCCCTGCTGAAGATCTTAATAACTTTATCTGGGATGCTACCAATCAATCCCAGCATCCATCTTCATCTCCCATCATCCCTACGCTCTATCATGTCACTTTACCAGTCAAACGCACTTGTCCTGCACCTCCTCATCCCTATCCGCGCATCCTGCGTCCTCATCCCTATCCAACCGCCGCGCATCCCAATCTCTTATCCGACCGCCGCGCGTCCCAATCTCTTATCCTACCGCCGCGCATCCCAATCTCTTATCCTACTGCCGCGCATCCCAATCTCTTATCCTACCGCCGCGCGTCCTGATCTCTTATCCTACCGCCGCGCGTCCCGATCTCTTATCCAACCGTTGTGTGGCGCTAATTCTCCTCATTATTGTCGCGCGGCGCTCATCCATGACTTCCCGAATCCATCCCGATCGCACCTCCAAGTGTTTTTCCAATCCTCGGATCCGTCAATCTCCCACCTCACTTGATCTATCAGTTGCCAATCTCAAGCCCATCAGGATTTACTCAATTGCCTCAAGCCAATCTCCTATCCACCCACCGCGCTCTCACAAACTTCATCCGTCACCCTTTTTGGGAATCTCCCACCCTCTTCCACCTTTGGCCAAGGGGTGGAGAGTGTTTACTACTGCCCGCGGACACCCGCGGCGGTTGGGTTCATTTTCCTTTCCCACCCCGTCCGCCTTTGGACAAGGGGTGGGTGATTCCGGTGTTGTTGCGCGCGCCCATCCATAGACAGACCCAAGAGATGGTGAAGGGATGAGAAGGATTTGAACCGGCCCGCGTGATCAAATTTTTCCAGTCACCTGATTTTCTTTCTTTTTCCTCTCTATTTTTAGAATCCGTTGTACATAGTCTAACAGGGCCTCCTGCCCATATAAGGAGGGGCTCTCCCCTGACTTTTGGATCCATCATGGAATCATTGATCATGGAATCATCCAGCATGAAATCAGCACACCCTTGATCCTTGAGCCTCCATACTCAACCCTTGATCCTTGAGCCTCCATACTCAAACCCTTGATCCTTGATCCTTATCACCAACCAATAGCCTTGCTGGTTGAAGAAAAATTCTGTCTGTTGGAATTTTTGAGTGTGTTATACCACTCCTTGATCCCTTTCTCTGACCATACTGGTCCTGATCCTTGATCATCTTTCTGGAGCCAATCACAATTGATTGAAAAGGTCTAATCAAGCTTAAGACCTGGAGTGTTATACCTCCCATTATCTTCTTTGGAGTTGCATTCTGCCAGCCTACTCTTGAGTCCCTTGAGAAGTTTTGAGGTTATCCTTGCTTTAAATCCGTTACTGTTTGCTTTAGAGCTTCTTAAAAATTGTGCTTTGTCTTGTACAGCCACCCTCAGTTATCTGGTACCCTTCAAGTGCTTGATTGCGGAGAGTTGGGCAGGTTCATTGAGAACCTGGAGGTTGCCTGGTTTTGAGTTGATCATCCCCAATCTTCTGCTGACAACCAGAGTTATTAGCTTGTGGGCGTTGTTTACATATAACAGCTTTTGTTCCTTTAACTCTAAGTGGACTTAAACTTCTTTTGTTCAAGTTTTTCCCTGCATAAACTTGTCTCAGATAGTGCTGTTCCATTGCTACCAAACTATTGTCATCTTTATCCTCAACTCCTTGATTCCTCATTTACCAGGTTCTGGACCTTGATCTTGGTTACATTTAAATATTTTTGTAACACTCAGGAGGGCAGCCTAAACAGCACCTTTCCCCTCCACAGAACTGCCATGGCCTAGCACCATTTGGAGTCTTACACCAAATACCTCTCCGAGTTCCACTTTACAATCACGTACCGCCCTGGGAAACAAGCGGTAGTCCCTGATGCTTTATCACGTCAGACAACTTTTACCCAGGGGGGGAGCACCTTTGCCGAAAACAACCCTGAAAACGTTAGGACACTCTTCTCAACCCAATCTGCCCAACTCAGTTCAATCTTTGCTCACTTACAAGATTTGGCTTCCAAAATCCAACAAGCTCAATGCGTCAATCCCAAGTGCATCAAACTTTGAAAAAGTGCAAACTTATTAGATAGTAGTTACAGTATTGATGATAATGACTTCTCAGTCTATGATAATCATATAGTAGTACCAGATAATTCTTGCATTAAGTTAGATATCTTTGAATCATGGCACGATTCTCTGCTTTCTGGTCATCATGGGCAGGATGAAACCTACCAATTGATTGCACAAGACTTCTACTGGCCTGGTATGACCAAAGAAGTAAAAGACTATGTTAGTTTGTGCTATGATTGCAATTGTAACAAGTCCTTGAAACACCAGAAGTATGTGCTTCTCCAGCCACTTCCAATTCCGCCTCGTCCTTGGCGCTTGCTTTCTATGGATTTCATCTCTCAATTACCTTCTTCTAGTGGATATGATGCTATTCTAGTAATAGTAGATTGCTTCTCAAAGATGGCTTTATTGTTGCGCAGTAATGTGACGGCCTCTTCAGAAGACTTAGCTAACTTTTTCATAGAATATGTATTTTCAAAACATGGTCTCCCTGATAATATAGTTAGTGATTGTGGATCTTGGTTCATCTCAAGCTTCTGGACCTTGCTATGCCAACATTTGAAGATCACTCGCAATTTATCAATGGCGTACCACCCGGAAACGGATGGGCAAACCAAGCAAGTTAATCAGATTCTCAAACAATATCTTTGAATGTATGTCGCCTATCAACAAGACGACTGGTTGCAATGGCTCCCACTAGCCAAATTTGCCTGCAACAACTCCACTCATTCCTCCACCAAACAGTTGCCCTTCCAAACTCTTTATGGCAGAAACCCAACTTTCTCTTCCCTTCACGTAGAACCTTCTCAACCTGCTACCAATTACCTTGAAAAAATTCAATCCCTTCAATTGCAACTTTGAACCAACCTCGAAGAAGCAAACCAGCGCTATAAGGAGCAAGCAGACCAATCTTGCACTACGGCTCCAACCTTTGCAGTAGGAGATCAAGTGTGGCTTGATGCTTGAAATATTCGCAGAACTTGCCCAACTTGCAAACTCTCCAAAAGAAAGCTTGGCCCCTTTAAAGTAGAATCAGTCATCTCCCCTAATGCCTTTAAACTTACCTTACCTGCGAAATGGAAAGGTATCCACCCGTTCTTTCATGTGTCTCTCCTAGAGCCAGCTCAAGTCCTATACCCGGGCAAGACTCATCCCCCTCCCAAACCGGTCACTGTCCTCAATCATCAAGAGTGGGAAGTAAGCCGTATTCTGGATTCCAGGTTACGCACAGGAAAACTTCAATACCTCATTGAATGGTCTGGCTTCCAGTCCAACAAAGATCTCACCTTGTGGGAACCAGCCCATCACCTTTGCAATTCTCCCAATCTGATTCAAGATTTCCATGCAAGCTACCCTTGCAAACCTCAACAATCATGATTCCATCCCATCCAATCCCATTTCATTCCACATTCCATCCCATCTCATCCCATTTCATTCCACATTCCATCCCATCCAATCTCATTTCATTCCACATTCCATCCCATCCAATCCCATGATCTTCATCATTTATCAGTGCGGACATCCTTTGGAGAACCAGCACCTCTGTTACAATGTGCCTCTTGAATATCTCCTTGCACCTTGCAATTTGAGCTTGCTTTGGCTGAGAATTCCATCCACCTTCCTCCAAGAGTTCTTTGTACGCTCTCTTCCTTTGGCCTCCCAACAAACCTTCTCCAATGTCTCCCGTCAGTCGCCTTGCATCAGTTTTGATTGGCCCTATGACTCGAAATGGATTTGCTTTGCCTCGGCCCTCCATTCCTTCCGTTCCATCCCTTCCATCTCCTCCATTCCCTTCTCCCAATTCTTCCGTTACAACCTCCTCTTCTCACTCCGTTCCCTCTCTTCCTCCATTTCCCTCTCCATATTCTCCATCTCCCAATTCTCTTTCCGCTTCATTCCTTCCTTCCTCCCTTGCTTCCTTGGCTATGACCCAAACCGGTTCCGCACCGGGCACTTCATCTCGCACCTTGGCATTCATCTGGGCCCCCAGAAGTTCAGTCGGTGGACCCCATTAAGGTGGTGGTGGCGGTGGTGTGTTTGTGGTGTATCTCCGGAAACGGGGCAACACTAGCAAGACAAGTAAAATTTAGTTACTACATTTATTATAACTATTCAGTCCCAATTATTACTCACCAGGAACTCAAGTACCCAAGTTTTTGATCTCCAGCAACGGTGGTATCTCTTAATTAACCCTTGGCGCAGACCTATGACTCCGCATCTCCCTCGATGACTCCGCAGGACCATCAACAGTCAACTTGATATTTATAGGGAAATTACAGGCGACCTTGCAAAGACAACATTGCTTGCACTTGCCTCAAAGACCTCTGACGGCAGTACTGGGGATAAACCACTTGTTTCAACGAATACAATTTTTGCAACGGCGGGATGACAATGACAACATATTATGTAACTTATAAGTCTAACAAGTAATGAATTAAATAGTAGTAAAGGGTATACATGAATTATTAACGACTTGAAATCAATGGGAAAATTTATCTGAACGCTTGCAGGAGCTTGCGTCTTAATACCCAGGCAACTGTCACGCCTTGCACTTAGGAATTATTTTCTTCATCACTTCAACATGTCCTCTCCTCAGTACCATCTACCTCATTATATAAGCGTGACACAAATAAAGCACAACAACAATGGTGTGATCCGCTACTTCCTCTGGCTTGCGTTGACCTTTCAATCTTGGCAACCAACTCAGTATATAATTGCAAACTTCGCAGTTAACTCCATACCGGTTGGCCATCCATTACAAGATCCAATCTCCTTCCCTGGCCCATCAACAGCCTTGGACTTCCATCTTTGGTCATGCACTGTCCGTTAGTTTGCATCTACCTCTAACTAAGCCATCATTAATGTACAATTTGCAATTGGACTAGTCCTTACCCTGCATACACTATTACTTCTCACTTGTATTACCTTCAACGTCATTTGCTCCTGTCCCAATTCATCATACATTTGTATGCTCAGATTCTATTGTCTTGCACCTACCCCATGGCCTCAGATATGATTGTACTACTGCTTTATTTCCTATCCCCTTCCTGTCACTCATTGCCTCACCGCCTTCAACTGTAGTTAGCTCCCCACCAGGTTGTATCTAGTCACTTTGGATTACCTTATAAGGGCTACCCCCTTGCCTGATGATTGTCTCCTCAGTTAGTTAATTTCATACGTTCTTGCATTTTGCTACAAGCTAGTTATCACATCGGACTCAGGTTGAGTTTCCCTCCTTGGAACACCCTCCATTCCTATTGCCGTTTGTCAAGTGGCATAACTCAGTTTGCACTTTGCAACTGAGAATTGCTATTTGCACTTGCCCTTGCACTCAGCATTCCTCCGCGCTCACAATAATCTAAGAATTTCCCTATAGTACGTGTGGTGTTTGTGTGACAGCTTCTGAGATTTGGCTTTTAAACATTTTAGTTGGATTACTAATAACAGGAACACTGATGTAAAAAAGACAGCATAAGCATAGGAATAAAATGAAGAACAAGGATAATTAGAGCAACAAATGTTGACACTCAGAACTACAAGCTTAGGAATCTTCAGAGACAGAAAACAGTGATATGAAAAAGGGAGCACAAAGAGTTCTGGCAGAGCAGGCATTTGAATCAGCTGTCAGTGATTTGAGAAATGGAAGACAAGGAAATGAGAAGATGCATATGATACTGGAAAGCAGCAATTGACAGACAATGATCTGTAAGGCTCAGTTTGAGTTGAGGTTGGAGCCATTCTGTTCTGGGAAAGATGGTTCAGTAGAGGGTAGATCAAGATCAAGCCATATATTTGTACCAAGGTGCAGTTATAATTGATGAAGTCAAGAGTTTGATAGGTGAATTGTTGGAAATGTGAAGTTGTGAGGAGATGGTTCAGTTCCCAATTGGAGTTTCCTCCCTTACCTGGTTTTTCTGGGATAATTTTGAGCAAGAGGGAGTCAAGAAGCTCTCACTCCAATTGGAGTGATTGAAGTACATGCAGCACTGGAGAGAGATTCCAAGGGATTTCCAGCTCATATCACCAACAGGAATGACTTTTTGTGACCTAAATCTCGCCTGAGGAATCAGAAACCTGTTACTTTGGAGGAAAACCCAAAGACAATGTCATTGAGGTAGTGATTTTTTTTCCAGCCCAAGCTTCTGGTTTCCTCAATTTATTTTTTGACCATTTTTTCTGAGATTTGGGTTGTTTCTCCTGTGAAAATTTGAACTCATTGAGGACCCTAAAGTCTTTTGAAAATGTTTGAGTTTATTTCTCCCTAAATTGAATGAGTAGCAGTGTTTTAAGTACTTGTCTTCAGATATTCTCTGATTGTGCATTGAGCTTGACTTCTCCAATGACACCAAGGTCTCCAACTCCGTTTGTGATTTTTGCCAGGTTTTTTTTTCTCCAAGGAGCTATATATTATTTCCAATTTGATATTTTCTTGAATCATGTATGAGGACAAGAACTGCAGACAATCTTTTTGGATTGATCTATAAATCCACCACATGAAAATTTTTGGCATTCAAAGGCTTTGCCAGAGTTATTGGCAAATTGAAGGTTTCATGAAATCAAGCCATCATGTTCATATTGGATAGAACATCATAACCCTCCATCTTCATCATTAAAAGCTTCCAAAGCCAGTAGGGAAACCACCCATTTTTTTACCTTTATTTTCTTGAATCAGAGAAAAAAATACCATTAGAAAGGCAGAAATGCTCCCAAAAATACAAAATATTTTAGGAATTAGTTTCTTTCCTTATCAGAGAAAAGACTAGGTTTTTTCTGTGTTCCATGAGTTCAAAATATTTTCAGTTCAAGCCTTCTTTATTATTTAATCTAGATCATTTGGTTCAATAAATGAGGTAAAAAAAAATCCCAGTCCAGATGGTTTTAGTCTGGGCCTGAGTTTTTGAGGATATAAAGCTCTTTGTTGGGTATTTTCTGAGACCCTGTGGAAAATTTTCCTAATCCAATATTGAGCATGAAATTACAGAAAGCGCTGGCAGTAGTTTTTTAGGATAATTGGTTTTGTATTGTGGAAAAATATAGAAATAAACCTGATTAGAGAAATGGGGACAGTGGAATGGTGACCTAAAGTGAAATTTCTTTATTGGCAATCATATGTATAATTTGGAATTTAAAATTCACAGATAATGTTTGATGGGCTTAAAACCTGATGAGTTCAACTGAGTCAGAATGTGAGTGGAGTGGAAGGATTAATTATATCAGTTATGAGAATTAGAAGAATTGAGAACAAGATGGCAAGATGAGAAGGAGAGAGAGTGATAGAAGGAAAGAAACCATTGCTGATTCATCATGAGAGTGAATTAGAAGGATGAAGAAAAGAAATCCTTCCATTCTTCAGAGGCTTCCTCAGGTATCCTACAAGACATGTGAAAGTTGATTTAAAATTGTGTAGCAGACATAACACATAGATTGGGTATCTAAAATATAATAAAAGGTATCTCCAAATGAAAGCTATGTTGGGCCTGGTACATTTCACCATTTTTTCAGATGCTCCAAATTTTTTTGGTAGCTCAATGAGTTCTCAAATTTTTTTAGAGAGTTTTAATAGATCATTGTTGGAGAAGAGGATTGGAAACCATTTTTCATTCAGACAATCCAAATTCAGAGAGCATGTTGTACAAATATTTTTCCTGGCATAACTGCATAGTCTGGTCATTCAATTTTTGCATTATTTTCATACCTAGAGCCTATTTGCACCCCCCAAGGTATTCCATCTCAAAGCTAGTTTTCATTTTATTCTTCAACTCAAGTACATCCTGTTCATTCCCGCTTATAATTTATTTTCTACATGAAAAAAACATCATGCACACCTGGGATGGATTGTATGGAATGAATAAAAAGAAAAGGCTATATCTTTGAGATTTTGAAGTTAATTGATTGAAAGAAGGAAGATAGGAGAAATTACCAGCAATGGGGGATTTTCCAGAGTCCCTATGAGGAATTCAGAAGTTGCAGACCATATCTAGGGGGGAAATTTCTATTGATGCCCTCAAGATTTTGGAATAATATATCCTCTTCTGGGACACCATTGATGAAGGTACACTTTATTTCCATTTGGTGGAAGTCTAGGTCAAAGGAGGCCACAGAGCTTAGGAAAATACCAAGGTTATAAATTCAAAAAGTTGGAGAAAACTGTTCATCAAGATTGATTTCTTCAACTTGATTGAATTAATAATTTTAATAATTTTCATTTCTAAGGTTAAAAATGTTCAATCATAATTGACCAGGGGTGGCACTTTGGGACCCCAAAGGCCTTAAAACATTGATTGAGGCCCTGGGGGGCTAAATTAAGGCCTCTGAACCCCCTGCGGGGTCTGTCTGTGATAGAAATTTTTTGAGAATTCAAATATGGACACCAATTGAGTAAATATAATATTTAGAAATGCTAGAAATAACAATTTTTTGTAAGAATTTGAATCTGTTCTCAGATTTGGAAAAAACATTCATCTAATGTAATCAAAATGATAAAAATGATAAAAAATCAATTTACTTACAAAAATTGAGATACATCGAGTGAAATATAAATACCTTTGCACCACATATAAAAGAAAGATTTAGTTATTTCTATTGAAATAAATTAAATTTTGCCAATTATTTGATTATTCTTGCACTTTATGAAGTTCTTTTTTTTAATTTTCAAAAATATTTAAATTCCTCAAATTAAATAGGTTTATGTGACATTTTGGTATTGTTTTTTTTAAAAAAAATATATATATTTAAATTCCATCAGGAAAAATAGGTTTTTTCAGAGTCATAAAAACTGCAAATTTCATTTACCAAAACCACCATTTTTATGGCAGGTTTCTGAAATACACATACCCCCTAACTGGTTTATTTCAAAAATGGGTTTTTTCATTGAAATGGCATTTTCCAAACATAAAATCTGCCATTTTTGCATCAAGATCCATACATCATCCCTGACATGCAAAGCACCCATGCACACCTCCACATTTTAAAATACAAACTCATCTCATCACTCACTATTGCTTCACATATAAAATCACCAAATCCAATATCATATCTATCAAAGCATCAAATCATAACACCATTGCAAAAGATCATAAAATCATCACTCCAAATCAATTTTCTGTTTCTTTAAAAATTTCCAAACAATCTCCCCAAGATCCTGTTCAAAATGGAATCAAGATGACTGAAACTTTGCCACTATTTGACTCTGATTAAAACCCCATATTTCAATCAAATTTTCTATCCTTGAATGCTCTTTTGGAAAAGCAATACATGGTTCTTAAAAGACAGAAAATTCATCATCCCATGTATGAAAGGCAAAAGCTCCATCTCCTCCCTGAATTGAGCTTCCACCAAATTTTCAAAAATTATTTTTTTTCATTCATGAGACTTCTAGGCATGATTAAGATCACCACATCTTTCAAAAAACAATTGGAATTCTCAACATGATGCAGCCATCCAAATGCCATTTTCTATCCCAGGATCGGGATCAAATTGAAATGGAGAGGCTATTTATTTATTAGAAAATCTCTTCTTAATTTGATGTGGAACCATTGAATTATAAACCAAAAGGGTTATGATTCCTATACTACAATTCTGTTTATCATTAATTTTCTTGCCAAAAAAGGAAGAGAATATTGAGATACCTCAGGTAATGGGCACTGACGTTTTTCCCACTTTTATTATTTTTATTGATGGAAACACCATACCCTTGATTCAAAGGCTCAAGATTGATGGAAACCACTATTTTGATTGGTAGAAAAGGAAATTTATAATTTCATTCTCAAATGTGTTTTATCAGACACTGAAAAAAAATCCTTGTCTTTTTAATTAGATAATCTGTTGCTGTTCAAATACTTAATGATAGAAACAAGAATTTCATTTATTTCCATGATGGACTTCCAGGCTCCTTTCACAATTCATATGCTTTAAATTGGATTTGTATTGCACAATAAACACATAGCTACTTTGATGAAGATCAATAACTTCTGGAATATTCAGCTAATTCTAGTTGAAAATAAATGGTTCCAGCATGCCAGATTTTTCTTAAATATTGCCTTGCTCAATCAAAAGTTTTGGTTGAGAATGCATCAGGAGTGCTTAAGGGAAAATGGGATTGCTTAAGAGAAATGTGGAACCAGCTTCAAAATTCCAAATGTATGAAGATACTTATCAACTTGATTTTCCGCTGCTTTTTTCTCCATAACTCATTGGAAAACATCAAAAATGAATGGTATGAAATATTTGGATATGAAATCCCTCATAACAATCAAGACATTACAGTCTCATCTCATCATTTATATTTTTTTCAATGAGAGAGCTTATTCTATCTCTCACTCTTACTCAGTTTGAATCATGATTTTTTTTCTCTAATTTCAAACCTCAATCCTGCATTTTTTTTTTGAATTAGTTTTGGACATATTTTCCTGGAAGAATCCTACAAAAATTGTTTTTTGGCATCCTTCTGACCACCCCCACCCATGGCCCATCTCCAGGATAGTCCCCCCTTCATTCCATTATTTATTCTCCTTGCCGATCCTTGCCCTTCCCTATTCACCACCACTCTGCTACTTGGTTTCACTCAGCCCTCATTGGACCCCACCAGGTAAAACCTTCCTGTTACCTTCTCCTTCCCCCTCTGTCCCTAGTGATTTCTAACAGCAGGGCCAAATTGGAGTCTCTGGCTGGCCAGTGACTTCATGTCACCATCCAGTCCCATTTTCTGGCCAATTGAATCCCTTTATGGGAAAATTCTCTTCACCAATGAGTATTCTTTATTTCACCTCAGTTTAAAACAAAAAGAAAAAAATGATTCACATTGTATTCACCATGGTGGAAAATGAATGCCACTTGTAATTCCCCAAGGAAAAAGCCTGAATTCACTTGGACGTTCACATTGATTCAACCAGGAATCACTTGAAATTCCCTATGAAATAAAAATTTCCAATTAAAGATTGTATATTTTGATATCCCGGCTTCAATTTCAGTGATCAATATTTTCCACAATGCAATAACAGCTTCATTCTGATTAATTTCAGTATTCATGAAAAAAAATTATTTTACAGTTTATTTCATCACTTTTATGTAAAACTACCAAGCCTATATTACAAATTTCATTGGTGTTTTTCCAGTCATTCATCTTTTTTTCAAATCTGGTTGCATTACTGAAAAATCAGCTCCAAATTACTTTTAGTTTATCCTTGATGACACTTATATGGATAGAAACTAATATTTAAGCTCCAAATTTCCATAGGGGTTTTATTAAAAACATACTAATTTTATACCACTCAGTAATTCCAATCAGAAAGAATATGAATAATTTAAAATCTGAAATGATAAAATATACGAGGTATTATATTTCCAAAACATATGCCATAGAATTGAATTATTGAGCCAAAATAATGATGGGTGATATTTCTGAATAATGATGAATCTGGTTTTGTGGAAATTTGAGTTTGAAGCTCTGGTTGAAACATTTAAGAGAAAATGAGGAAAGATCTTGTGAAACCAAGAGGAGCGGATCAAGGAGTAAGATGGGGGCACTCCAGTTCAGAATTAGGAAGAACTGATGATGAATTTCACTACATCAAACACTGACTTAAATAGAGTAAGTACAATATGGCCGACTAGTGGTTAAGCAGAAATAAATAACAATGAATATGGATAATTCAATATTGGACTATAGAGTTCACACAACTTGGAGGAAAACATAGGCAGAATGAGATTAGAGAATATAAAGCTGAGACTAGTATGGTTGCACTCAAGATTTAGGCAACATAAATATCAGACTAAAATTCTAACACACCGCCTTGCCTAAAGCTTGAGGGAAATAAAACAAAATAAAGAGTTGAAGACTTTTGAACACTTGCACATCTATTAAATCCAACATTACTACTTAGAATTAAGAGATTTTTGAACGCTGCAATAAAGGCCTATTCCATTAAAAAGGAAGGAAATCTTGTGATTTTTGAGCTACAATTGAACTTACAATAGAGCCTATTGCATCAAAAAGTAACACAAAAATTCCTATCATAATTTTCAAACCCCAGTTTATTCTGAACAACAACTACTTAAAAAGGTTTGCTCACAAAGGAGCAATAGTGACGGAAGACTTATAAGGTAGCTTCCAGACCTAGGATGGAGTTAGGTCTGATGATGTTAAGGCAAAAACCAGCCAAGCGGAGTCGGTACAGGATGAGCGACAAGGAAATGGTAAATAGCAACTTAATCGGCGCGATGGTAGATTTGAGGGCAGCAACAGCGAATTTGCAATTGCGCAAGAGGAGGACAACTAACGGTTCAAAGATTGAATTAAAGAGTGCAGTGGCAAGGTTGCGGAGTCTGATGAGAGTTTGCCCAGAAAATGGAACAGTCAAAAGACAAGCAACCGAGCCACATCGAAGATGGCAAAGGCGTTGCGGCGGGCTAAGAGAATAAAAAAATTGCCTGGTGCAAGGTTGAAGCCAAAAATTCAAGATGGAGTGACCAAGATGATGGATGGTAGCAATCGGACTGATTGGTTTGGTTGAGGCAATACATCACAAATTGACCAAGCGGAGGGACGTGAGATGACGCATTGAGCTAAAACAACCAAAAACAAGTGATAAAGAAAAGACAATCAAATTCGCAGGAAGATGATGACCAAGAGAGTGGTTGTTAGAAGGAATGCAACTAGGATTGCAAGAACAGGTTGCCAACCAAGATCAAAGGCTAGAGAGAATTTGAGCAAATGCAACAGCAACCCAGAATGGAAAACAAGATAGTAAGACAATTCCAAGGAAGATGGGCACCCAATTTGATGGCACTGAGGCAACCAAATGAGAGAAATTGGCCGGACGCAATCAAAAATTGCAGTAAGAGAGGAGCAAGACCAATTTTAATAGAGCAAAAGAAATTGCAGGATGGTATGCTCAAAGACAATAGGAAATGGGGATCAAGATTGCAAGTGGAAATTGAAAAAGGCAACCAATAGTGGATCAAGAGTGGAAAAGCAAGAGTGAGTGCAATTGCGAAAATTCAATCATGATGGCCGGGTTTAGGATGAGATCTGAGTAGGTGATCTGTTATTCAATGGTGATGAGGATGGGCGCAAATTTGAACTCCTTCTCCTTTTTCAAAGAGGTGGGGTTGGGATGGATATTTGAGGTTTGTTTGCTATTAGGGGGGATGATGGAGGCGATATCTGAGGGATCAGATTGACAAGAAATCCATTTGATCTTGGAACAATTGATCCTGATGGCTAGTCCACCAGTCTCCTTCTTGTTGATCTGTTTGAAGAGCCTACATTTTGCCTTGGGAAACTAACAAACAGAGTCCAGGTCAGGAATCTTGAAAAACTTGGGTTTGTTGAGGATGAATTTGAGATTTTCAACCCAAGGTTGGTTGGGATGATAGATGGATCAAATGGGGCAATGAGATGAGTGAAGATGGATGGTGGAAAGCTAAAATTGTAAGTTTGGTGATTGCAATGATGGTGCCGTTGAGTCAAATGTCCAAGTTACAAGTTGATGAGAGACGGAGAATGCACAATTCTGAGGGCTGTGGGAGGACATGGCGGTTTGAGGTCCATTGGGTGATCAAGGGTAGAAGGAAATGTTAAAATATGTATGCACTTATGCGTGAGCTAAGTATAAGTGTAATCCAAATGGGATGCACATATGGGCCTCTCCGGCCAATTGGACACTCACACGGACCATACGGGCCTGTGTGGATGTCACTGATTTGTGGAAACTGGCCTCAAAACGTGTGAAACAGGCTCATTGGTACATGGGCCCTAACAGGCCTGCTGGGGGATATGGGGAAATACAGCCAGATGGGGTTGTATGGGCATAATTGGGCCCAAGGTTTATTTTGGACATACTTGGCCAGACAGGCTGGCCCGCCAAAGTTTGTTTGTCTCAGGTTTTGGGCTTGGGGCGGCCCATTGGGGCTGCTGCCCATGTTGCAGCCCGCTTGGGGCTTCTGCCCGTGCTGCGGCCCACTTGGGGCCGCTTGTATTCCTCTGTTTGGCCCACGCAGGGCCTGACGGCCAAGGGATTGTGCGCGGGGCTGTCGCGGCGGCCGAGGGATCCCGCATGGTGCAAAGCCGCGCGGGCCTGGCCAGTTGCAAACAACGGCCACTGCCGCGGGAGCAAGGGCCAGCGGCCCCGGCTCCCTCCCCCTCCCCTTGCTTGCCATTGCAAGGGGTAGGGGGTGGCTGGCTGGGTTGAATCAGCCAGCGACCAACCGCAACAAGGCAGTTGGTCAGGGCAGGGGCCGCAACAAGGCAGTTGGTCAGGGCAGGGGCGATTTCATCACCCCCTTGCCCAAAGGATGACAAGGCCAGCCGCAACAAGAGCAACCGGCGGTGGGGGGGATCTGATCACCCCTCCACCATTGAAGCAAAGCAGAGACCAGGGGCGCTCTCCCCCCCCCCCCCCCCCCTTTACCAAGGGAGAGGAGCAACGGGGCTGAGGGGATTTGACCACCCCCCAGCCCACTTCCATTGATAACGCCCTGAGGGTATCAACCCCCAGGGACCCTGGTAGGGGGAATTGACCGCCCCCCCCAGGTATTTGAGAGAAAGAAGGGGGGGACAGCATGTCTGCTGGTCACACCCCCCCCCCCCCATGTGAGTCTGAGACCGGACCCAGGTGTGTCTTGGGGTGAGTTGGAAGATAGTCTGGTCGTGACAGAGAGCAAGATTGCACCAAAGTCCTCCTGTTTGAATGCATGCATCCAAACACTAACATTTTTGTGCAACTGCCATTCTTTAATCCATGTTGCACCAAAATCCTCCTGTTTGGATGCATGCATCCAAGCACTAACATTTTTGTGCAACTTCCGTTCTTTGATCAAAGTTGCACTGAAATCCTCCTGTTTGGATGCATGCATCCAAACACTAACATTTTTTTGCAACTACCATGCTTTAAATCCATGTTGCACCAAAATCCTCTTGTTTGGATGCATGCATCCAAACACTAAAATTTTTGTGCAACTTCCGTTCTTTGATCAAAGTTGCACTAAAATCCTCCTGTTTGGATGCATGCATCTGAACACTAAAATTTTCGTGCAACTTCCATGCTTTAATCCACATTGCACAAAAATCCTCTGGTTTGGATGCATGCATCCAAACACCAACATTTTTGTGCAACTTCTGTGCTTTGATCCAAGTGGCACTGAAATCCTCCTGTTTGGATGCATGCATCCAAACACTAAAATTTTTATGCAACCACCATGCTTTAATCCACATTGCACCAAAATCCTCCCGTTTGGATGGCAGGCTTAGGTTTGTTCAAAATGAGTGAGGTGTGTTGAAATCAACTTTTCAGAGATTGTAGCAAGTGAGGAGTGTTCAAAATTTCTGGGAAGTGTAGAAATCTAATTTGGTAAGAGTTTACAAGGGTAAGGTTTGTTCAAAATTGGGTAAGCTGTGTTGAAATCCTTTTTGGGGAGAGTGTATCAGGGTGAGGTGTTTTGAGCTCCACTTCAGTGAGAGTGTAGCAGGGTAAGGTCTGTTTGAAATTAGGTCAGGAGTGCTTAAATCCATCCTGATGAGAGTTTAGCAGGGTGAGGAGTGTTGAAAATTGGGTAACAATTCTTCAAATTCACTTTTTCCAGGGTTGGAAGGGTGAATAGTGTTAAAAATTGGGTGACAACTGTTCAAATTTAGTCTTGTGAGGGTGTGCAGGGTGAGGAGTGTTGAAGTCAACTTTAGTGAGGGTGTGGCAGGTTGAGGTGTGTTCCAAATCAAGTGAGAAATGTTCAAAAGTTGGTGAAGTGTGTTCAATATTGAGTGTGCTTTTCATAACGTTGGGTGAAGTGTGGTTTAAGTGGTTTACACTTACTGGTGTTGTGTAATTTAACCTTGGTTCTGGGGCTCAAGTAACCTGGACCACACTTGGGTCCTGTCAGCCCAAATTTTCATGCATGCCTTACTATATGGGAGTGCACATCACTGAACTGGCAACGGTGAAACTACAACCACATAAGAGTGTAGTTCCTCCTCTGTCCACCCTCTCATGTGGATGAAATACACACTATGATGAGTCTGTAAAGTACCTTCACTCTTTTTATAAGAAAAAAGTTTCTTTTATAAAATAAATTTTGATTTTTAAGTTTAAAATATTGACAAAAAAAGATTATTGGGGAGTTGCTCTGGTCAATATTAGTTGGCCTTTGCATGCTGGAGACATTGGTGCACATGCGCGAATGAGTCCACTAAGGAAACTGTGCAATGTGTGGGCTTTTGTTGTTGATGGTGTTTGTTTTTTTTTGGGCTGTGGCTGTGCCATGCTCAATGGGCATTTCTTCATACATCTGATTTGTAGTTAGATAGGCTTAAATAAAAAACTTATGCAGGAAGTAAATGGCATAAATATGTAGCAGGGGGGCATTTTGAGTTGTACAAATGGTCATTTAAGACTTTGACTGAAAATCCAAGCATGTAGCCTTGGAACATAGGCTCATATTGGAGTCATTGGAGTGACAGAAATAGAAGAGTTCTTTTCTGAAATGATGAGTAAAGAGAATTTTCTGGAAAAGAAAGTCCCACAAGGATGATAGAAATTTGAGCACAGAAAGCCAACAAACAAAAACATGTGGATTGAAGAATGCATGTAAAATAAAGGCAACTAAGGCAGCTCCTCAGGTGAGTATTGAGAAAGAATACCATAAACCCTGAAAGGAAAAGGCTATTTAAAATATATTATTGTTGTGTGTTAAACATGTTAGCACCCTTCATGCAGAAAATTGATTGATATGAATTAAATGGAAAGAAAATCCCCATCTAGGGTAGGAGAATGAGGAAGAATAGGATTTATCTTATAAAGGAAAATGTACCACCACATGCTTTGACAGTTGTTGAAGATTTTGTTGAAATGGTAGTTGGTGCTCCAAACTGCATTGGAGCCTTTCCTTTATTTCCTGATGGAAGTCTCAAACTGGCTGTCTTGTTTTATCCTAGTATGATTCTTCTTCCCATTACTGGTAGTGAGTGCCGCCTTGGTTTTGTGTCAATCCTCCGTGTGAAAAATTTAGGGATTTATCTATTTTTATTTTGCACTTTCTGGCAGAAATATCCATGTTTTTCACATGAAATAAATCGTTTGAGAATGAAACAAAAGCCTTTTCTGTAAAACCCCATCCATAAAACATTTTAAAATTTTTGAGTGACCTATGAGTTGATCTGAAATAATTCCCTTGTGAAATTATATGAGAGGGATCTGGGAATTGAAAAGAACTCCTGGAAAATTCAAACTCCTGGAGTTGTAGAGAATAAGCCAAGGGATGGAATTTTATGATTTTCATGCACTTAATTAAGGTTTTTTTACCAGGTAGGAAACCCATTTTTCCAGCCATGAGATGGCTTGAATAGCTCTAAGGGATAGCTTGAAGAGATAAACCTTGGATCATCTGTGATGGCCCATTTTTTGCCTACAAGAAAATTGGGGCTTATGCCCCAGGTTTGTAACAAAAAAAAACAAGTGAACTGTGAGTTGATCTGAAGTGGTTCCCTTGTGAACTTGTAGTGAAACATGGGGAAACTTGTGTAAAAGCATTGTTAATTTTATTTTTCTAGAAATGCTAGGCAGTGTAACACCCATCTCAGAACAGAAAATCATTTGGTATTTGCTATAACCTGCTTTTTTTTTTCTCTGTTTATTTATATATTTTTTTGTTGGGATAAATTTAGCAAAACTTTCATTTGTCACAGGGAGGGTTCTTATTTTTTCATGTATGAATACTCACATTTGTTATAGACTCTTTGTGGCCTGCAATCTTGGCTGGAGAAAAAAATTCCAATTGTTTGTAGAGGATATGGAGCTTTGTGAAATTATGATTTTCAATATGTGAATAGTGAGAATGGCAAAAACTGAAAACAAATTACAATCATTTCAAGTTTTCAAACCAAAAATCTTCCTTCACAAATCAATTTCCCCGTAAAACAATCAACATGTTTCAAAAAATTGTTTTTTTTAGAAATAGTTCTTTTTTTATCTTGGTGTGAATGCCAGAATCAAAATTTCATCATTTGGGAAATACAGGTGACTTTCAATTCTCAAAAACGTGAAATCAAAGTGATTCTCATTTTCAGCAGAAGTGAAATTTTCTAGACTTTCATTTTCCATTAAGTTGAAAACCACAAGAACTATTGTGTACAGCATTGTGAAAAATTTAATAGATCATTGTGATTTCATGGTGAACTTTTTGATACTTAATGGGAACAACAGTGGCCACAAAAGTGAATTCATGTCACTGGTCAGCCAGAGAACCCAATTTAGCCCTGGTGTTATTGATCAGCAACCAATTTTCTAATCAATTAGAAAATCAATTCTCCAATAGATTAGCAAATTTATTTTCCAATTTACCAGGCTAAAATCATGCCACAAAATTATTAATATCCAAAAAATGAGACCAAAAGGCATTTTTGGCGTGATTGATTATAGTAATTTTTCAATATAATTATTCCAATTGGAATGCTTTCCCAACCCAGGAAGAAATGCAGCATATAAAAGATGAAATTGGTGTGATTATACTAATTTCTTTCCTATAATCACACCAAATGGTGTTCTTTCCCACCCCAGGAAGGCATGCAGCCTTTTCAAGGTTTACAAGAGAGCCTAGGGTTGGAAAGCACACTGTTTGGTAGATTTTTGGGCCCCCAAAGGCCTGTAAACATTAATTGAGGCCCTGGTGGCTAAATTAATTTCCAGGCCCCCTGTGGAATCTGGCTGGGGTATAACTTTTTTGAGAATTCAAATATGGACACCAATTGAGTAAATTTCATATCTAGAAATGCTATAAATATCAATTATTTTCAATTAATTTAAGGGTAATTTTGAATTCAAGGCCCATTGAGCAATGGACACAACTCAAAATGAACCATGTGGCACGCCACACGACCGCATTCAAGCTGTGTCCATGTCCCCAAAGCTCAAAGAACCCCACGGAACACACACCATGGTCCGGGCTTGTGTGGGATGCCACATGACTACATTCCAGCTGTGTAGAACTCCACACGGATTGAATGTAGTTGTATGGAATCCAACATGGCACTGGAACATGTTGAGCCAAAAAAAATAAAAAAAAAGGAATGAAAGGGTACTAACATAACCCATAAACTAAATAAAACTTCCAAAAAAGCAGAAATCAACCAAAAAATCAAAAAATGTTCATTTTTTGGTTTAAAAAATAAATAAATAAATAAATAAATAAATAACAAAAAAACTGGTACTATCAAATGGACTATCACTAAAGTAAAAAGACCCAAAAAAACACAAGTAACTGGACTAGCCCTAAACTAAAAACACCAAAAAAATCACAAGTAACTGAACTAGCCCTAAATTAAAGAACTTGAATTATGAAAAAAATGCTGACACTGAGGGATCACTATCAGAATGTGAAAAACTTCACCTGTCCTGCTGAAAAGATATCACCTTTCCCCTTCCTGGTGTTACTCATATGGGAATCAAATCCTTCTTTAACAACCTTCTCCTGGAATTCTCTTCCCTTATTTCCATTTCTCATCATTTATCTCCTCCTACCATCTTCTTCATTTCAATCCCAATCAATAATCCTTGATTTCTATCAGTAGCATTATCTGTGCCCTCTTCCTCTTGCACACCAGAGCTTTTGGAAAATTATACTTATTCCTTCCCCATAGCTACTACCCACTCCATTCCTCTTTTGAAAACAATCTTTAACCAAATACAATTTATTTCATGAAATTTTCAACCTTGGATACCACTGCCTATGAACTTTGTTGACAAGTGTTTTTTTGAGCTAATCAGTGGATTTCTCATCCTGCAGAAAATATCCTTCCCCCCTATCCACTCCCCAATTGCCAATCCCCTTGAAATTTCTCTCTTTAATATCTTCAACTATTTTTTCCAAACTTTTTCAAAAGGGTTTCATTTATTCTTTTATGTTTCCCAGAAATTTCTTTGAAGTATCTCAAAAGTACCTAAATCACCCTGCAACACCCTACAATGCCTCTTGGATGCCTCATCAAGTACTTCAAAGTGCCTTCAAAAATTCCTTTATCCTTCTTTTATGCTTCTCTTAAGCTTCTTAAATGCTTATTCAATCCTCTCTGGATGCCATTTTCACACCTCTTCAAAGTGACTTAAATTCCCTACAACAACCTCTGATTCCTCCAACACTTCTTCAATTCTTCTTGAATGATTTTTTGATGCTTCCTGGGAACCTCTTTAGTAAATTTAAACAGAAATTAAAAACCCCTTCAACAGCCTTTTATACCCCTTTGATGCCTCTGGTGATTCTTTGAAGCCTTCCTGGGGGTGCCCAAAATTCTGGCACAACTTCCAGGGGGTTGAACACCCCCAAAAAGGAGGATTCAAGCCTTATACGGGGGTACACAGCTCAAAATCGCTGTTTCTGGGGGTTAAATGGCTCCTATAAAACCCCCCGGGTGTTGCGCGTGATTGGAAAGGCCCTTTGTAGTTGTCTATGGGCCCCCACAACTCAAATGGGCCGTGTAGGGCCCTAAACAACTACCACACGGTTTGAGCCATTAATTTATCATCCCCCCTATTTTTATTGTTTTTTTTTTGGTTATTTCAGCTGCCATAAATTTTTTGAAACATTGAAAGAGTCTTCTAACATTTTTTTCATATTTTTTGGATGTATCCTTTCACCTTAAAAAATTCCTTCAGAAAACATAAATGATCAAAAAAATCAAATTTCTCTTTGGACATTTGAATCCTTTTATTTTACTTTTTATTTCATTTTTTTTGGTTAATTAAAGCTATCAAAGAGTTAAAATAAATTGAAAAGAGAATTAGAATAATTTTCCAGATTTTTTAGATGTATTATTTTACATCAAAAAATTCCTTCAAAAAAGCAAAAGATTCAAAAAATTCAATTTTCTCATTTGACTTTTGGATCCTTATGTTTGCCATTTTGACTTATTTTTTTTTGGTGTTTCAAGCTTTGAGCATTATAAAAAAACTAATCAAGAGCTTTTTATTTTTTTTCAGTATTTTTGGATGTCATTTTTGACCTTTAGAAATTCCATCAAAAAACCAAAAAATTTGAAAAATTCACTCTTCTTTGAGCCCTTCACATGCATATGTTCAATATGACTGAAAAATTTTTTTCCTGGGACCACCACCCATCTTTGAGCTCCCAAATTATCTTATAAACCACCCCCTTGACCTTTTCCACTCTCCCATTACCCCCCACCACACCATCCCACTACCATACCATACCACACCACACCACACCATACCACACTATACCATACCACACCATACCACACAACATCACACCACATAAAACCACACCACATAAAACCACACCACACCATACCACACCACACCACACCTTTTCACACCACACCACCAACAACTCATCAAAACAACTTAACACTCCAGATACTTCCAAACAAGAAAATCTCTTTTTCCAATGGCTCAAGAAAACATCCACCCACTTTTCAGAACTGTTTCAACTGTTTCACCAGGCCCATCCTCCATTATCTCATCTAATTAAAATATTGATTCAAACCCTCTTGCTCCTTATTTATCTACTCAAACTCTTGATCCCAATCCTCTGGACCCTCCTCCTGAGCTATCATATAATCAAAAGGAGGAGCTGGTTGAGGCCATCCAATCATGGGCAAAGTCCCATGGATATTCCATATCTACTGGAGTATCAAATTGCAAGAATCAGGCCTACACTTACCAATGTGATAAATCTGGGGAATATAAACCCAGCAAGAATACCTCTAAATTAAAAACATCAAGAAAGACCAATTGTCCTTTCAGGTTATCAGGGAATTTTTGAAAAAGATTGGGTGTTTGGGTGGTGAAGGTTATATTTCCATCCACCTTCCATTGATCCTCCCACTCATCCCGTCCACAGAAGAATCCAAGGGGAGACAAAGGAGGTGGTTGAAAATTTATCCAAAGCAGGAGTTCCCCCTTTAAAAATTCTCAACTCTCTTATACAAAACTCATCATCACCTATCCATACAAATCTCCCTACAATTTACAACAAAAGATCCCAAATACAAAAAAATGCCATTGATGGAAAAACTCCTGTGGAAGCACTCATACTGGAACTCAGGAATTCTTATTTTTACTAAAAAAATGAACAATGTGGATGGTCAAATTACTTCATTATTTTTTTCACAACCTGATTCCATGAAACTTCTCAACCTTTTCCCTACTCTCATTATGATGGACTGTACATATAAAACCAAAAAATTTGGAATTCCCATTCTTCATATTCTTGGGATAAACAATTCTGCTTGAAGCTTCTCAGTTGCATTCTGTTTTTTATCTCAAGAGAAAAAACAGAACTATGATTGGGACCTGACTAAACTTCAGGAAATATTTGAAGATAAAGAACCTAGTGTGATTTTGACAGACAAGGAACAAGCACTTATTAGCTCAATTGAATCAGTTTTCCCTTTCTCTGATAATCTTCTTTGTGTCTGGCACATTTTCAAGAATCTTCAAACTCATTGCAGGAAGCACTTTAAATCTGAAGATTAATGCAAGCTATTCCAGAAGCAATGGAATCATTTGGTCTATTCAAAATCTGAATCAAGCTATCATGAAAAATTCACAAACATTTCTCTTTCTGGAATCCTCCCACTTCTAACTACCTTCTTGAAGACTGGATTCCTCTAAAAATAAAATTTGTCTCCTATTTGGCAAACAAATAATTTCACTTTGGAAACACAAGTACATCAATAATAGAGGATTCTCAATCCTACATTAAAAGATTTATCAATTATTCTATTGGCTCCTTCTATAATGTAGTTCAAAAAATTTACAGTTCAATCACCATCTGAAGCTGTGAGAGAGCCATTGAAGACTCTGAGAAAGAATTCAAGCATCTCATTGGTTTGCCTCACTGTGTGGGTCATCCTTCTGGAAAGATCAGCCACTTTTCCCTCAAAATCATTCATTTATCTCATCAAGTTCCTGATTCTTACACCAATTGCAAAAACTGTAATTAATCTTCTTACATGGGTATAAGATGTGCTCAAAAAGTCAAATTGGCCATCAGAAAGGGTGAACTCTTCCAACTTGATGACTTTCATCCTCAATGGCATGGCAAAGCTCCCATCTCAGTAAGTTTTTCTGTTTTTTTTTTTTTTTTTTTTGGATTCAAGCTCAAATTAATAATGTCCTGATTGATTTTGTTTTTCCTTTCTCCAGTTTACTGTGAACCCTGAATCAATTGAAGATTCAGAAAAACTTGAATTTCCAACCAAACACAGTAATAAAAACCTATATTTCACTAAAATTTTTGAATCATTTAGAAAGTTTCCACCTGGAGAACAGTTATATTATCTGGGTGAAAGCATGAAGCTGTACTGTGGAAGATATAAACTTACCCTGATTGAAGAGCCAAATTCCACTCAAAGATCCAAAATTAGAGGAAGACCCAAAGGAGAAGCCAATAATTTCAAGAAGATCTCCCATTCCTCAAGCAAAAGAGATCCATCTGGTTTTCAATATTTAGAAGAACCCAAGAGGAGAGGAAGGCCAAAGATGAAATTCATAGCAAATTTGAAGGTCAGTCACCAATTTTTTGGAAAAAAAAATATATCAACATTCATAATCATTTTTTTTCTTATGTGTTCAGATTTCAAGAATATGCAAGGCCATCCAAGGGCAGGGGAAGGGAAAAAAGAAGGAGAAATAAGAAAAAGAGGTAATTTTATAAATATTCTTATTTTCTGCAATGGGTTGTTTTTTCATGAGTCCTTCTCATTTTCTTAAAATAGAGTGAATTTCTGACTGAAGAGGAATATTCAGAAAGTGAAGAGGTTCCGCCTTTGGATGAAGTGGAATATTCAGAAGATTAAGAGCTGCCAGATGTGGATGTAATTAAGATGGTGAGCTTTCATTTTCTTTTATTTTTGGCTAATTTTTTGGAAATTATTTTTCATTAATTTTTCATTCAAGCCTTTATCAGAGTTCTGGAACCATTGGTAATAAGCAAGTTTCTTCTCCTGAATAAAATTCTGGGAAAAGAATCAAGAGACTAAAGGTATCCAATAGGGCTTTGTGGAAACCAAGAGGGTGTAAATCTCCTAGTTATCCTTGAGTTCCAGAATCAATGGTCCTAGCATCCGTAGGGATAATGATGCTCCAGTAAAGAGATAGAGAGAGAGGTAGAGAGATGAATTTAATTTCCTTTCTGTATAATTCACGGTATCCTTCCATCCATCCATCCATCAATCCATGCTCTTTCCTCTTTTCCTTTCTCTGCCCAAGATCCAATGATAAGATGATGAATTTCTTCCCTTCCTTTTCCTTTCCTTTTCCTAAGACCCAATCATCAGATATGTATCAGAGCTGGGGTTGAGAGCCTGGACTTTATGCCCGCACTCTCAACCCTAACCTAAGTACAAGCACAATGACAGCCCAAAAAAAATGTAAAAGAAAACCTAGCCCCAGAACCCTAGCCTAACCCTAATCCATGCTCTGCCCGCTTACCGTTACTTACAACCAGTTTGTCCTTCTCATGAAGCGGCCCTCTGCCCCGCACTACTTGGAGACCCCTTCTTGTCTGTATCTGCCTTGCGCGCTGGGTTATTTGCTGCCCTGCAGGTTGACCCAAGCTTTCCTGCGCCTGGCCCGCGCCTATAGCCCCAATCACCCCGCCCCACCTCCCCAAACTAGCTTCCCACAAACCTGGTTGGGCCAACTCCATTCTTGGGTTTGTAATGTCCAAGAGGGCTGTGGCCCGCCACATCCAATCAAGCCCAACCCATTCCCAGTATTCCAAGCCCCGCAGTGCCTACTGCCAAGCCCTCTGCGGCTTCTGCTGAGCCCGCAGCTGCCACTACTGAGACCGCAGGAATCCAAGTGCTGAGCCTGACCTAGCAAATTCTGAGCGCGCCAACCGTGGTGCAGTTCCCAATCCAAGGCTATATAGCAGCACCACAGCGTATCAGATTTAAGAAAACTCACCATTTTTTAATGGCGGGTTTTAAACCAAATCTTCCATTTCAAACACGCCATTAAAAATCAAAAAAACCCACTTATTTCACATCATACATGTCAGAGTTACCTGGAAATAAGTGGTTTTTTTCAAGTAAAGTATACAAAGGCTTCCACCACCTGTCCACTTCATACAACCCTGGTTTTCCACCTCCACAGACCTCCAAAAAAATTCTACCTCAAGCCTCATCTGAAAAAAAATTGATTCATTGATCTTCATCACTTCATTGCTATCCTCATCACCTCATTGCTTTCATCACATCCAGCTAACTCTCATTGCATCACTATCCTCATTGCTTCATCACTTCATCACTCTCATTTCTTTATTGCTTTCATCACATCCAGCTAACTCTCATTGCATCACTATTCTCATCACTTTATTGCTTTAATCACATCCTAACTCTCATTGCTCTATCCCTCTTGTAACTTTATCACTCTCATCTCTTCCTATCCTCTTTGCTTCATCACTCTCATCCCCTCATCACTTCATCACTCTCATCACTTCATCAATCTCATTGCTTCATTGCTTCATCACTTCATCCCTTACTATTTTTAAATGGCCCCTCAGCAATCCTCCCCCACACAATTCCACTGAACAATCCAATGGACCAAAGCAAACATCCCCAAGGAACTCAAAATCCAACAATCATCCCCCATCAGCTTCCACAGGCTCAAGTCAGCTCAAGAGAGCTTATCACATCATCCTGGTAAACTGGCTACAAATTCCATCTGACTATGATTCTTGCTTTGCATCAAAAAATGAAACACAAGTTGGCCAACCTCCTTCCTCTAAGGTTAATGGTTATCTCCTGATGGCCAATGAGCTCAAGAATAAAACCAAAGTTAGGCTGGATCTTTTATCCAAACAAATGCGGGAGCAATTCAAGAACTATCAAACTAAGTACAAAAAAGCCCACTCAATGTCAATATCCACTGGCTGTGGTATCACCAACTCTGATAAAGCAAAGGGAATGAACTTGGTGGTTGATCAGTTGGACTCCATTTTTTCTTTTTATTTTCAAGTGGATGGAATCTTTAGAAAGAAGGCCAATATTCCCCCTTTAGCCCCTTTTCATTCCCAACAATCAGATTCATTTGATGCTGAGGACCTGGCTGTGGATGCTTGGCCTAGCAATGATGATCCTGATGAAACCTATGATTGGCCCCAATCTGATGTGGAGGAAGATATTCCAACAGAATCAGCTCCAATCATCTCTAAATTAGCATTGATCAACAATTCAAACCCTTCCTTGGACCCCTCACTTCCTTCTTTGGATTGCTCTCATCCTGGGGTGGAAGAACTTAAAAAATTTTCCAAGAAGGAGCAAGTTATTCCTGTATCACTACCATCCTCATCATCTGCTCAAGTAACGAACCAAGATCTTTTGTCTTCTTTCTGGTTAATCCTGACTGATTTAGATTGTAAAAAAACAGGCTCATCCATTCCTGAATTGCTGAAAACTCAAGCTAATGGGGCCTCCCACATCCCCATCAAATGAGAGCAATGAAGTTCCCACACAAACCTCTGCAAAGGGAAAGAAAAAGGCCTCCAATGCCATCAACATCAACCCCAATTGAATTCAAAAGAGGAGAAACACTTCAAATTTTTCAGGGTTTGAGGAGTTATGGAGAAGCAAGATTCCAGTAAGCCCATTGGATTCTCCTTGGTTTCCAAATCAATCTCATTCCTATTCCCCTCTGAAAAACAGTGAAATTAAAAATTGAATTTGAAAAACTTCAGTTTGAAAAGGAGAAGTGGGACCATCAACTAGAGATTTATTTTCATAAGCAGAAAGCCATGAGTTTGGCTCATCAAAAACAATGGGATGCTGAGTGAAAGTTAGAACAGGCTGAGCTAGAATTTCAAAAAGATGAAAAGGAGAGGGATTGACAGCAAGCACAACTGGAAATGGAGAGGGAACAACTGGCAACATAAAAAAAGGCCAAGTTTTCAATAGCTGTGGCATGCAATGGTAGTAGTAGAATGGTAGATGAATTAAAGCAGATTACTCAAATGCTGGGCTGGTAAATATATTTTCTCTCATGAAAAACTTAAAAAGAAAAAAAAGAAAATTATTTTTCATTACAACAATGGTTACAACGCTCAATAATATTTTTAACCCCACCAATGAAAAAATATTTTTTTTATTTATATTTGTTTTCCTAGAGTATATTTTCCCACTTTCTAAGTCCCTGCAAATGTTTTGAGTTTTTTTGTTAATTTGCATGTACATGGCCATTCTGGTATGGGTTGCCGTGTCCACAGCAATAAATGTACAGTTCTTGTACCAATTTGCTGCTCAAACCATTTTCACTATACCTTATTGCTTGAAATAAATTCCCAACCCCAGGTCTGGAAATACAAATTGGCCATCTGACACTTGAAATTCATCTTTGGTTATAACAATTTGTCCATTTTATTTCTTGGTTGGAACTGCAAGTAAAAAGGAATACCCCAAGATGTCACCTTTGTCAATCTGAAATTATTTGTAAAAAGAGTTGGATGTGAAAGTGAAATGTGGAGATTAGTCAAAGGGTGTAGGCTGGGAACCAAATTCCAGAAATGAGAAGGAGGGGATGCAGTTGTCCTTCATTATTTCACGGTTTGATTCAAAGAGAAGTTTGGCCAAATTGCAAAACACTTTTCCTAAAATTTGAGAGACTTTGTTGGCCTTAAGGTTGATACAAGTGTACTCTTGAGGGGAAGATTGAATGTATGATTTCTTCACATAGCTTCCAAATAAATCAAAGGAGTTCATTGATTTTTTCCATCCAATTGCCCACATTTTAACAACCCAAGATCTTGAGGGACCAACAGTGTTGAAAATTTCTTTTTTCTGGTGAAGGGAAGTTGTCACAAAGTTGATGTCCTTCTTGTCTTGGTCAAAAAGTATAACCAACTGGACAAATTCAATTATTGCAACAAGACCCTTGTGATCAGAATTATTGAGAACAATTACTTTGCCATGGTTGAAGAAATGGAATTGCTTGATTTTCTGCTTGGCATTTTCAAACTCAGTCAGTGAGGGTTTTCAATTGTTCTTTTTCTTTTTGGAAGTGATGGCAGGATACAGATCCAAAGGCTGTATTTTCCATCAAGACCATACAACCTTTTCATCAATGCCCCCCTCTGCAAGTTCCAAGGAGATTTCTGATGCCCTCATTTGAGCCCTTTGCTTGCCACGTCTCTTTATTTTTTCACCTCATCTCCCTCCATCTTTTTCCCTCCCAGTCAAATTCTGTACTTGGGCTCAGGATCAACAAGGGATTCAATTTGGAGTATAAAATTGTGACTGCGGTGGAAGAAGCAAGATAATGGAAGCAAAAGGGGTCAAAGAAGGGTTACAAAAAAAACGATGTCAGTAACATGATGACAAACATGATTTAAAAAAAAACAAAAAAAAAATACCAGGGTGTGAAAAAAACGGGCTGGGGTCAGTGGGCCAGGGAGTATATGGCAGGCTGGGCTTGATTGGCTGGGGAGGAGGTGGGACTCTGTTGGCTGGGCAGGAGGTGGGGGGGTGGCTTGGTCAGCTGGGAAGCAGGGTGTTGGGCCGGGGCCGGGGGCAAGCAAGGCAAGGGGTGGGTGGAGTGCACGGGGGGAGGCACATCCAAGGGGGGGGCAAGAGGGGGGGCAGTGAGAGGGGGCTGTGGCTGTTAGTGTTGGCAAGCCATGGGGGGGCAAGAGGGGGGGCAGCAAGAGAGGGCCTGCAACCATTGGCCTTGGCAAGTGAAGGGGTTGCCATTGGCGTTGGCAAGCAAGGTTGGGGAGCAAGAGGGGGAGTGTTATTTGGGAGCAAGGGGTTGGCGTTGGGGGGGAAACTGTTGGCGCTGGAAATCAAGGGGGTTGTCATTGGCTTTTGCAAGCCAAGGGGGGGGGGAAAGAGGGGGCCGGCAAGCCAAGGGGGGGCCATTGCCATTGGCGAGCCATGGGGGGGCCATTGCCATTGGCGAGCCAAGGGGGGGCAAGAGGGGGGGGCAGCAAGAGGGGGGGTAGAAAGAGGGGGCGGGCAACCATTGGTGTTGAAAAGCAAGGGCGTCGCCATTGGCATTGGCAAGCCAAGGGGGGGGGCAAGAGGGGGCCCACAACAATTGGTGTTGGCAAGCAAGGGGGTGTTGGCATTGGCAAGCCAAGGGGGGGGGAAGCAAGAGGGGGCCGTGGCCATTGGCATTGGCAAGCCAGGAGGTGGCTGTCAGGGTTGGTAATTCAAGGGGGGGGAAAGAGGGGGGGCCAGCAACCGTCAGCATTGGCAAGCAAGGGGGTTGCCATTGGCGTTGGCAAGAAAGGTGGGGGCGGAATTAGTTTGGCACAAGGGAGAAAGGGTGAGGGGGAGGGAAAAGGGTGATGAGGAGGAGGGGGGAGCTTAGCTGGGGAATCAACCAAAGAGGTGAGGTGGGGGGGATGAAGGGAATAGAGGGAGATGGATGTCAGTATCAGATGATGGGGAGGATGAGGAGGAGGGGGGGAAGCTTACCAGGTGTGCTGGTGAGGTGGTGGTGGTGGGTGAGGAGGAGAGTGTACTGGTGGTTTGGTGGGTGAGGTGAGTGGTTTGATGGGGTGAGGTTTTGGTTCTGTTTTGTCCAAGTCCACCAAAAGAGAAAAAAAAACCGCAAGTGAGTCAGCCTAGGATTCTTGGATGAACAACCAAAACCAAAAAATACATTGAGGGGATTTTTTACCTATTTCAAAATCAAACATTACTCATCAAAGCAATAAAAGTTGAGAGTTAGAATCCTTTCTCTCATATGAGAAGATGAGGGACAAGATGAGACAGGGATGACTTGAGGCGGATCTGGAATATTATCTTCAAATATTTTTTCCCATTCATCTTTTATGTCAGACAAAAGGTTGTGAAGGATTACACAAGTGATAATCCAGTTGATGTGGAACTTCATGTCTTTGGGTTTTTGAAGCTGGTTTTGCATTTCCCTTAAGTGGCCCATCTTCCTTTCAGGACTCCTATTGCATTCTCAATCCAAACTTGTGATTGGGCAAGATGATAGTTGAAGTTGTTTTTGGCTTGATCATTGGAAAAAACATTCCGGTATACTGGAGACACATATTTCCCACTAGCATAAGCCAAATTGGCCAGAAGGTATGAATCTTGGTCAAATTAGTTCTCTGGTTGTTGGGCAATCTGCATCTGATTTAAATCACATGAATCATAACAAGAACCCAGAAGGCCAGTTTGGAGGTATATGAAATTCTTTTTGTTATCAAAAACAAGTTTTAGGGCCATGGAGTATCTAAAAAAAGAGATGCAACGTATTTGGTCAGTGTTTGATCCAAAGTTTTACCAAAGTCATTGGAAAAGAATGAATCAATTGCCTCTTTTTCCAATCAAAATAGTGGGTGCCATCTAGCTTGGATTTTTGACTCAAGTTGATGGTGGTTCCATCAACAAAAGCAATGCAACCTGGAAAGCATTCTGTCTCCATTACTTGAGATATCTCCTTTATTTCTTCTTTGGTTGGCCAAGAAAGGACTGAGTAATGGAAAGATAGGATGGCAATCATGACTCTTTTTGTGTATAAGTCAATGGTTCCATAACCAACTGAGAATATATTTTCTAATTGATAAGTTGCTGCTTCATTTCCATTGAATCCCAATTTAAAAAGAGAAACGGCCAGTTGGATAGCTGGATTGAATTGATGATTCAGAGAATTTTTCTGGAAGATGTGGTGGTCTTCAATAATCTCCAAAAGTTTTATGAATGAATTAAATAGAGTTTGGAAAAGTTGCTGGAAGTTTAAGTTGGGGAGGATATGAAGCTTTTGCCTTTCATACATAGGATTTTGGAGAGTTTTTCTTCTTGGAATCATGTATTGCTTTTCTAATAGAGCATTCAAAGCCAACCAAGTTGATTCCAAATTGGATTCTGAATCAGAGTCTGAATGGGAGTCAAATATTAACAAAAGTTCATTCAGCTTTTTTGAATTTTCAACTTTCTTCCAGGAATTTTGATTGTTCATTTTGAGATGAGAAAGATGGTGATGGGATGTGGGGTGATTAGATGATGATGGGATTTGTGTAAATTGATAGAGATGTGAACCAATGGAGATGAGATGCATGTGATGTGATGGAGATGGGATTGGTATGGAGTTGCTGAAGGGGAGGCGCCAACAGTTGTTTTGGATTTGATGGATGGTGGATGGATGATGATGCATAAGCAGTGGGTTTAGTGGCGGGTTTGATGTTTGAAATCTTCAATTTTCATGAAACCCACCATTTTGAAATACACCAGTTAGGGGGTATGTGTATTTCAGAAACCTGCCATTAAAAATGGAGGGTTTTTTCATAAAAATGGCGGGTTTTCTAACTCTGATATGCCCTAATGAAGATGGTGATGCTCCTTACCATCCTCCTGGGGGGAAGATATTAGCAGCACCAACAATAATTGACAAAGTGAGTACATTTGGGATTTTCTCATTTTTTAATTTTTTCTGATTTCTTTTTGGTTTTTCCTCCAGATTTCCTCCACATTATCTTAGTCTTCTTCTGGAATATTTGACCAATTATCAATTGAAGAAGTGATTATTATCTTTAGTCCATATTTTCTGTTATAAAAAATTCTGATTTTTGATTTTAGCTCCAATAAAAAGATTCCATTTCCCCAAAAACAGCCATTCCACATATCTCACATGTTCCAGATGTCTTAGGGGATGGGAACTGTTGCTTTAGAGAAGCAGCCATTTGCTTGGGGAGGATCTCAGAAGACTGGATTGAAGTCAGGAAAGAAATGTTGAAAGAGCTTGATTCAAACCCAATCTTCAAGGACACAAGATTACTGCGTGATATCTGGGGTTAAATGTTCCAAGAATCAAGAAGGCAACTGAACCACCTTCATGGCCCAGCTCCCATAAATATGTGGATGAAATTTCCATGCCATGGTTTCCTTCTGGCTGAAACCTATAAGTGTCCAGCGGTTCTGTTTTATTCTTGAATGCCTTGCACTTATCTTCCTCTGAATTCCCCTCCCACTCAAAATTCCAAAACTTCTCCTATTTGCTTCATTCTTTTAGAAGAATCCAATTGTATAATCTCATTCAAGTTCAAGTCTGATCATTGGCCAGCTCCCAGGTTAGATCCACTTTTGAAAAGCTTTGTGACAAAGCATTCAAAATCTTTGAAAACCATTGTTCAGAGAAATTTTCATCTGGGTAATGAGGTTTTTTTCCCACCAAAAAAAATCAAGTAGAAAAATAAAACCAATCATAGTTGAATAAACTTTGACATTTGTAGCCATATTTGTTCTTTATTGTTAATTTTTTGAATGAAGCTTGTAAGGTGTATGCAAGAATGCAGATGATCTCCAAAAAAGTATTAATCAAGTTTTTTTTGTTTTTTTAACATTCAACATTCTGAAATCTTGAATCACCCAAAAAAAATTATATAGGCCAACAAAACAATTCCAAAATCCAGTGAGAAAGTGAATTTTTTGAATTTTTTGGTTTTTTGATGGAATTTTTAAAAGTCAAAAATGACATCAAAAAAGCATGAAAAACATTTTAAAAAGTTTTTGAATAGTTCTTTTACAATTCTCAAATCTTGGAAAACCAAAAAAAATAAGTCAAAATGGCAAACATAAGGATCCAAAAGTCAAATGAGAAAATTGATTTTTTTTATTTTTTTGCTTTTTTGAAGGAATTTTTTAAGGTAAAATAATACATTCCAAAAATCCAAAAAACTTATTTTGATGCTCTTTGATTGTTTTTGCAACTTTTTAATAGCTTTAACTTTCCAAAAACTGAAATAAAAAGGAAAATAAAAGGATTCAAATGTCCAAAGAGAAATTTGATTTTTTTTATTTTTTGTGTTTTTTGAAGGAATTTTCTAAGGTGAAAGGATAAATCCAAAAAATATGAAAAACATATTTGAATACTCTATTAATGTTGTTCAGAATTTATTGCAGCTGAAATACCCAAAAAAAAAACCAATGAAAATAGCCAAAATGATGATCTAAAAACCCATGCAAAAATTTGTTTTTACAGATTTTTTTCATTTTTTGATTACATTTTTGAAGGGGTTCTAATTGGTCCTAAATTACCAAACATTTTGGTTAGGAGTTCAAGAACCCCTGCTACAGGGGTGCGCAGTCAGAATTTAAAAAAAATTAATTATTGAAAGTTGAGTGAAATAAAGTATTTCTGCATGAAATACCAAAGGGGTGCGACTGCGCACCAACATCAAAATGTGTGAAATAAAGGGTTGGATGCGTGAGAAAAATAATTCCCTAAAAATGATAAAACATCATTTTAGTTGAAAAAATAGAGATATATCCAGTGGAATATAAATACCTTTGTACCAAAAATAAAAAACATAAAAAAATTCCAAATTTGATTTCACTTGCTAGAAACTGCCATCAATAAATCTCTATTTGAAGCTATCTCCAATCTATTGTTCAAGAAACCACAATTCTTCAACAAGTTATTTTTCCACATTGACTGTGTGGAATGCACATTCACTGTGCATTGGAGCTTTGTTGGAGCTTTCACTGAGCTTAGCCATTGATTTGGCCTGCAATCCTTGATGTCACTTGCTAGCAAGCCACATCAGATTTTTTTGGGGGCTAAATTTGTTTTCTTTTTGTTTTCAAGAAACCATAATGTATTCCTCCTCATTAAAGAACATGGTTTAATCATGAAATTTTCTCTCTCTCCTTGATTTTTTCATTTGAAATTCATCCCAAAGAGTTTTTACCTATCTTCTAACAGTTGGTGATTTATTATGTGAAATTCATCATACTTCTCTTCTGAATTGGTCCCTGTCATTTGAAATAGATTCCCACAATTCTCAAAGTCTTCCAACAAAGAATCTACCAAATTTCATTCAATGTTTTTCAATTTTATCCTTCATTCCTTTATTTAAAATATCTAATATTCTTCCCTTTACTCCTAAATCCCAAATTTTATTATTAATAATTCATACTATCTCAATTTAATCTTATTATTATATTATTTTTAGATGAAGAAATGGCCATTACTCTGTCTCAATTTCTTTGTATTCCTTTTTTTTCTTTTTTAATATCTTCAAATTTGAGATGCAGACTAGGGACAGTCTGTAAGTTGGGAGAGATGTGGTGACCAATTGGGTGCACCTCAAGAAAAGGTGGCAAAAAAAATTTTTTAAAAAAAATTATGTATAGCATTTTTTTATTTTTCCCTCCTCCAAGTTCTCCCTGTCCTAGCGGTATAGGAAGGCACGCCATGGTTTTCAAATACCCAGATCTCCTGTTCAAATCCACCTCCTTGCGCTCGTGGCCTGATTTTTTGTCAAGTGCGTGCAGACGTCCATCACCATCCTCATCATCATTTTCATCATCCTCTACCTCAGACTTGTTTCCCAACTCAATCGTCTTGATCTCACAAACAACCATGTCCTCAAACATCCTTCTCCCCTTCAATCACCAACGGAGGACCTTGATTGCTCATCATCCTCCTCCGCTTCCAATTTCCAACACAAAACAACCGCCGTTGACACCTGTTAATCACCTGTTGGGGGTGGTCATCCATTGACTTCCTGACTCTTCTACTCTTATCCATCCCACTACCGCCACTCATCACTCACTTGAAAGCTTTCCTTACCTTGCAAACATCTTTCTCTTCAACCTTCCTCAATCTTTCCTTTCATACCCAACCATTTCCTCCACATCCCAAAGATTCTCTTCCTCCATGATGAACAGAAGTTTTAAAACCTTATCTGCGCTCAAAGCTCCTTTGGAGTCCGCAATACCCTCAAACCTAGAGAGGAATTATTCCACATCTTCAGTGCTGAACCAGAGGTGAGGAAAGTCCCTAGACCTAAGCCACACCCAACAAAGGACCTTGGCCACCATTTCCTACAAATTGCCCTCTGATGGCAGAGCAAACCCGCCCACCCTGGGAGCGGAAGTGGCCGGTGGCAGGGGCTGAGCTGGAGTGTTAGGATTTTGTTGTAAAGGAAAAGTGGGTGGAATGTTTGATCCCAGTGGGGTTTTTGGAAGAATCCTGAGTACCTTTGAGAGACTTGAGACAAAAAATTCTCCCAGACAGACCCCCAGGTGTGGAAAGTAAGAATTAGATACTCCCCAAGTTGTCCCTAACTTCCGGAATTGATGGTCCTAGCATCTGTAAGGATAAGGATGCACCTTTTAAAGAGAGAGAGAGAGGGAGTAAAGAGATGAAATTCCTTTCTGTCCTTTCCTTTCCGTTTTGTTAGATATGATATGCGGAACCTCCAAGCTGGGGTTGAGAGCATGGACTTTATGCTCACACTCTCAAACCTAACCTAAGTACAAGTGCAATGACAGCCCAACAACAAAATATAAAAGAAACCCTGAAAACAAGAACCCTTTCCCATACTGCAACCACCCTAAACCCCGCCTACCATTACACACACCAGGTTTTTCCTTCTCATGATGCAGCCCTCCGCTGCGCCCTACTTGGAGCCCCCCGCGTTGTCTGTATCTGCCCAGCGCGCCATGTTATTTCCTGCACCGCATGTTGTCCCGCGCTTGTGCGGGCCTGCCCCGCTCTACCTCCCCAAACTAGCTTCCCGCAAACCTTGTTGGTCTGGCTTCCATTCTTGGGTCTCCACTGTCCAAGCGGGCCACAACCCACCACACCCAGTTAAGCCCAAACCGCACCCAGTATACTGAGCCCTTCAGAGCCTGCTTCTGAGCCTGCGCGCATACCAAATGCTGAGCCTGACCTACCAAATGCTGAGCGCGCCAACCGCGGCATGCTTTGCAATCCAAGGCTATATAACAACACCACACCACTGTCATTAGTGACGCAGGCTGGTCTCTCCTTTCATCTTTTGTTCACATGTCACATTAATTTTTTTTTCATTTGTTTTTTTTTCATTTCTATTGTCCTGCATCATTTCATTTTCTTAAAAAAAAAATCATTCCGCACTCATTTGTAGTATCACTTTTAAATAGTCAATGGGGTCTCTTTCCCATAAAAGGAGAAGCTCTCCCCTGCTTTTTTGCACCATCATCCCCCATCTTATCATCAATAATCAAATCAACATCGTCTAAGAAATCAATCCATGGGGCCCTTCCCTTTTTTTTCTGAGCATCCTTATCCTGGTTAAATCTTTTGATTACCCCTTGATCCTTTTAGCCTCCATACTCAAATCCTTTGATCCGTCCTCTGTGACCTGATCCTTATCACCACCAATAGCCTTTCTGGTTGAAGAAGAATTCATTGGGTTGGATTCTTGATTGCGTTAAGCCACTCCTTTAATCCCTTTCTCCAACCACTTGGGTCTTGATCATTCATTTGATTTTCTTTCCAGAACCAGTCACGTTTTACTGAGAGGTTTCTTTAAGCTTGAAACCTGGAGTGTTAAACCTCCCTCTATTTCCTTAAATTTGGATTCTTCCACGCTATTCTTGAGTCCCTTGAGAATTGCTGGGTCATTCTTTTTCAAATATGTTACTGCTTTGCTTCTAGAGCTTCATAGAACAAATTGCTTTGTTTTTTACAGCCACCCAAAGTTATCTGCTACCCTTCAAGCGCTTGATTGTGGAGAGTTGGGCAGGTTCATTGAGAACCTGGAGGTTGGTTGGGATTGAGTTGATCTTTCCTAATCTTCTGCTGACAACCAGATTTAATAGCTTGTGGGCATTGTTACTTACAACTTCCCTTTTCTATTGAACTCTGAAAAAAGCTTTGGCTTGTTTGTTTGAGTATTTCCCCACACCATCTTGCCTCAGATAGTGTTTTTCCATTGCTACCAACTACTATCAAATTCATCCTCTCCATTGATTCCTTATGTACAAGGTTCTGGATATTGATTTGGATTACACTTGAATATTTTTGTAACATTCAGGAGGGCAGCCTAAACAGAACATTTTTTCCTCCAAAGAACTGCCTCAGGCTCAACACCATTTGGAGTCTTACAGTGTGCGGGGTAAGATCTGCTGTGTGCATGGCAGGATCCTCTGAGTGCAGGAATTCTGCACATGGAAATCTGGTGGGTACAGGGTAAGGCTGATGCACAGGGGCTATGTAGAGATGCAGGACTGCGTGCGGGAATTGTGACAAAACACATTTCTGTGTGTAACTTCTAAAATATAAACAAAACCTCATTTTTAACTGAATTTTAGGAGTGAAACCTATAGGTGAAAATGTGGGTGAAATATTAATTTGGCCAAAAAGTGCCATGCTGTTGCCATGGCATTTTTGTCATTTTTTATTTAATTATTTAAAATTTGAAGGAGTGATAATTCAAGGATGGTTTAATAAGTGACTCTAACTAATTTTGGGTGGGGAATCCATTTCTGAAATATTATTTATGGATTTCCTACTCCTTTTTTTAATTATTTATTTTTGTTATTTTGCCTACTTTGACAGGTTGCTCTGTAATTAGTAGCAAGCTGACAAAACTTTACTAAAAAAAATTCTTAACTTCCTTCTGAATAATAATCCTCTGATTAAATGATTTCATTATTTGAGGGGTTTCATTGGTGCCTTGAAGATCCAATTTTACACCTCCATTTTCTGCCTCAGCAATTTCATAACCTAGTTATAAACTTATATTCCCTCATTCAATGCTTTAATTCCATGATTCAACAATTCAAAAAACTGCTTTGATTCTTCAAATTAATATCTGGATTCTTTAAAGTTTGTTCAAATTTTATGAAATTTTAAAATTTCTTTCAATACCTTTGAAATAAATTTTAAATATTTCTAATAACTTAGTTACAACCCACCTGAGCCTCCCAAAGGATTTACTCATCTAATAAAGTCTTAAAATTTGCTCTTTTCCCCAAAATTGAACTTTAAAGCTTCACCCAAAGCCAAATTACACTCCAATTTCATCAGTGATAATTCCAATGATTCCCAGAAAATTTCTCACATTATTCCTAAAAAAAGAAAACTCTTGAAAATGATCCTTTTAAATTACCAAATTTATTTTCCCTTCTCCTTGACCCAAAAGGTTTCAACATTGATTTTTTATTCTCCCGGGGTAAGCTTCAGGATCTACCATGTTGACCAGAATTTTTTAAAAATAAAATAAAATTAATGCTGATGGTAAAGATTCTTCCAGTATTGATTCATATCTAAAAATTTGGAAAGAATTTTTGATTGAAATATATCCTTTTTTTTCTCCATTGGGTAGATAGGGGTAGTTGGATTCACCTTATGTCAAATTTTATCAACCACTGAGTGACCCTTATTGAATTAATCCTATTTAAATTATGGCTCTGTCCTGGTGGAAATCAAAGCTTCCATTTCTAAGCTCATCATCTGGGAATCAACAAATCCTATTTTATTTCAAATTTTGACTTCTATTCTTTCACACATTGATGCCTTAAATTCCTTTGCCATATGTTTTTCTAGCCGTTGCCATCTCCTTATCATCAATTCTTGTCAGGATAGCTTTAGCCAAGCCTATTCTTAAATATTATCTCTAGTTGTCCTTTCACTGAGAATTTTTCAATTCATTTTTTTTAAAAACTACCTAAAAGCTCTTTTTAATAATTTCACTCTTCAGTAAGGGCTTTCAAGCCTCTTTATTCCTACACCCAGCTAAAATCCAAAGTCTTCCAACTTCAGCTATGATTGTACTTGTCATCAATTTTGATCTTTTCTATTGGTTTGATTTTATTTTTAATATCTGTGTCAGCAAATCCTCTTCAAGGTCATTATTTTTATCCTCTTCCCTCAAAATCCATGTTTCAATGCTTGCTCTTTGTGATTTTAAAAACCAAATTTCTGAAAGGGAAAAGCACATGTTTTAATGGGGCATGTTTTTTTTTAAATGGGAAGTGGAAAGTGGAGGATTTCAAGTATTCTGTATTATTCAAGGGTTATTTACTGGAGATTTTTTCAAAGATCTAGATTAAAAACTAACACTTTTGAGATTCAAAAAAATAGTAGATCACCCTTGGTTCAGGTAATATAATTGGCCATTCAGGATTGAATTGTGTGGAGTATTTTCCTATTTACAAGAAGAAACTATATTTCTTATTCTTGTAGTTTTCCTTTTTATTTTTCGGAATTTTTGAAATGGATTGTTGAGTCACTTGGAGTGAAATGGGTTTTTTAATATAATTTTTTCTTATTACTGATTTTTATTTACTATATAAGGAAGTAAACTATCCTTTAGATAGGACCATCATACCATCATGGAATTTATTCAAATTATAGTTAAATGCTTTATTATCTGGAGAGATTTAGAATCAACTGCAGTACAGACCTGTTTACCTGGAAAATTTCTGAAAGTTCCTTAAGTCGGAGAAAATTTTTATGGAGTGTGAATCCAATATAAACCAGTTTCAGAAGAGAAATTTTTTAAACCAAAGTAAAAATTGTTGAGATCTGAGGATACGCAGATTGAGAGTCAGAATGAAGGATCAGATTTCATATGAGGAACAGATGATTGAGAAGGGCATTCAGGAAACAGGTGACAATGATGAGTGAGGTAGAAGAGTCATAGAAACACATTTCTCACCTGAGGATACGCGGATTGAGAGTCAGAATGAAGGATGAGGAAAGAAACCCTCAATCTGACTCAACTATCTGTCCTCAGGTGGTGACCATGGGGTTGGGACAAGTTACATGTGAAAATGCGCGCATGTGATTGGTGAGAGAAAGATGGTTGGGCGCGCGCACTTGAAGAGTGAACGTGAGAGAGACCAGATGATATGTGAGGAGAAGACATAATTGGGAGGGGGTAAGAAATGAAAAGGAAAGATGGAACATGACTAGATGGAGGAGGAATAAGATGAGATAAAAGGGGGATGGTCCAGTATTCCACCACCCCCCCTTGCTAACCACAGCCCAATAGGCCAAACATTTGCTGATGAGCTTTGAGCAGAACACAAGACAGAGGCTTGGTTAGAATATCTGCTAGCATGTTTCTAATAGCAACATGACCCACCGTGAAGGCTCCCTTATTGACACACTCACAAATGAAGCGGTGGTGGGCATTGATGTGCTTGGTTTGCAAGTGGTGCTCCAGATTTTTGGCAAGCGCTTCAGCCCCCTTGTTGTTGACTAGCAAGGGAACAGGTGATTCATCTTGGAGATGTAGCTCAACCAGCATGTTGCGGAGCCAGAGGCCCTCTTTGCAAGAGTCTGAGAGAGCCTTGTATTCCGCCTTGGTGCTGGAGAGTGATACCGTAGGTTTCTTCTTGGAATTCCATGAGATGGCCCCACTACCCAAGAAAAAGGTGGAGCCCAAGGTGGAGCAACAATCCCACTTGTCTTTGGCCCAGTCCGAGTCACTGTATCCGGAGAGCGTAATGGAGGAGCCGCCCAGAGTAAGACGGTGGTCGCGGGTGGTGTGAAGAAAGCAGAGAACCAGGAGCGCGGCAGTCCAGTGGTTGAGGGAAGGATCCCTGAGGAATTGGGAGATTCTGTTCACCGCAAACGCAACATCCGGTTGAGTGCACTGGGAGACCCATAGAAGGGACCCAATGAGCTGGTTGTATTGGTGAGGAGAAGGGGGAGAGGAGGCAGCGCGCGGAGACAGATTCTTGAAGTGGACATCTGTGGGTGTTTGAGTGGTTATGGAGTCTCCAGGGAGATAGGATTCCATGATTGAAGAGATGTAGTGGGACTGAAAGATGGAAACAGACCTACGGTGCATGTTACGGCTGATGGAGATCGAGAGGAAAAGAGAGAGGTCCTCATTGGATCCAACCTCAAAACGCTTTCTGATTGCCTTTGTGAAGGAGGTGACAAAGGAGGATGTGCCAACAACGGCAAGATCATCCACGTGAGCGGTTACAGCTCCTATCAGGTCACCGCCATCAAGCCTGTAGTACAGGGAGGGATTGTAAGCGGAGCAGGAAAGAACCAGAGATAGAAGTGCGGAGTTGAGCTCTAGGTTCCATTGGCGGGGCGACTGCTTTAGACCTTATATTGCCCTGGTGAGGCGGCAGACCCTGTCTGGATGTTGGGGATCTTCAAAGCCGGGGGGCTGAGCCATAAAGATAGGTTCATCTCGGTGGTTTTTCAGGAAAGCCATTTTGAAGTCTAGCTGACAACCAACCCACCCCTTGTGACCCAGGAGACTGAGTAGTAGAAAAAGCGTTTTGAGTTGGAGAGTGGGGGAAAATACCTTGGAGAAATCCAGACCCTGAACCTGGGAAAATCCCATGGCAACAAGCCTGGCCTTCAGCTTAATTATGGAGCCCTCGGGACGTATTTTTACCTTGAAAACCCACTTGCAGAAAATTATCTTGCGCCCTTTGGGGGGCGGCACAAGGATCAATGTGTTCATTCCCTGGAGAGACAACATCTCTACCTGCGCCAAGGCAATCCAGCAACAATGGTGGGGGGAGCGTAGAAGCTGCTTCCAGGTCTTGGGGGCAGTCAAATCATCCTTAACCAAAGCGTGCCGGGAGAAATTTCCGAAACGGGACGGAGGGCAAGATGTGCGGGAGGATCAACGCGGGGAGGGGGGACGCAGAGGAGCACCAACAGGAGGTTGAGGCGGGGAGAGGGTTGGATAGGTTGAGGACGTGGGAGGAAGAGGAGTTTTGGGGGAAGGAGGGGAGGAAGAGGGGGGTGTGAGAGTGAAAGGAGGGAGAACATTGGAGTTATCAGATGGTGCAGGGCTGCAGGACAGGAAAGGCTGAGCGGGTGGTGGTGAAGGCCAAGCAACCCAGGATGGCGAGGAAAAGGGATTGGATGGGGGAAAGGAAGTGGAGGGAGTGGGAAAAGGAGAGGAGCAAGGAAGGGGGGGCAAGGGTGAGGTGAGTGTGGGTTGGAAAGTGAGGTAGGACAAGGCTCAGTTGGGTTTGACAGCAGATTGGGCCATGGTAGCTCTACAGGCACAGGAGTGTGGTTGTTTTTGGGAATGAGTGTGCGGCCATAGGGAAATGAGGAGTTGTTGAAGAGGCAGTTGCAAGAATTTATGGTTTTGTTGGCGGTTAAATCATACAGGCAGAAACCGGAATGATCAAGGAGATAGGATAAGAGAATTGCGGGACATCCTTTTTTATCTAGTTTATTCCTGTTTGCTTTGGGAATTTTGTACAGCACAAGGCAACCAAACGGGTGAAGGTGCCTTGGATTGATGTCAGTCAACTGGAGAATGGAGTCTGGGGATACAAAGCCTTGTGGAGTCTTGCAGGGATAGGAGTTGAAGGAAAATAGGCAGTGGTTCAGAGCATCTGACCAGAAAGATTTTGATAGATTCAACAAAATGAGATAGCATCTGATTATATTGCAGATGGTGCAATTTGATCTTTTGGCAACCCCATTTAGTTGTGGTGAGTGAGGAGGCCCCGGTTTGTGAGATATTCCCTTCAAATTGAGGTAGTCTTTCATGGGCTGGTTCAGATACTCACCTCCGTTTTCCAATTTTAAGGAGGTAACCTTTAAGTTGTATTTATTTTCAAAAAATGAGATGAAATTTTGAGTGGTTTTCAGAACATTGGATTTGAGACAAATTGGATAAGCAAAGAGTTCTTTTGAGCAGTTGTTGATAAAGGTTAAAAAATACTTATATCCTTCTCTAGAGATGGTTTCAAAACTGCATACATCCATGTTAACAAGTTCACCAGGTTTAGTTGATCAATAACTTAATTGGGTGTGAAAGGGCTTTCTTGTCATTTTTAATTGTATGCAAGTTGTACATTTCTGAACCTCTTTTTTGTTCTTTGGGTGTGGCGCTATCCTGTGTGATTTGAGGTATTTCTGGAGTGATTTCAAGTTTAAGTGAGACAACTTACAGTGATAACCAAAAAGACTATTGTCAGAGGTTTGAATGATCCTTGATTGATTTGATTCTTCATTGCTTACGTTATCTTGTGAGAGATAGTACAGATTGTCTTTTCTATATCCAGTTTGCAACGGTTGTTGATTTATGTTTGATATCAATTTGTCAAATATTTTACAGCTGTCCTTTTGGAAAACTACAGTTAGACCGGCATCACAGATGCTGGAGATGGAGAGCAGTGGGTTGTGAAGATTTGGAGCTACAAGAGACTTGAAATTACCAAAAGGAAATGGAATTATTCCTTTTTTGATTGATTTGATTATTGATCCATTGGCCAGAAAAATGACAGTATTGTTTGGACTTTTGTTATTGACTTGATCACCATATGGAGTCATTGAGATTGAGCATCCAGAGTCAAGATTGAAATCTCTTTGATGATCAGAGGTGATGTTTGTGGAGTTGCTCACTGCCGCTGATCCTGCGTGGATGATGATTTGCAAGTCCAAAAAATTATCAAACTCTGAATCAATGTTGTTTGTATCAACCTTACTAAGATTAGCGTCAGCGGGTTTTGGATTTTTTACTCAAGGTCTGTTCTTGGTCTTGATGTTTGTTTTCTTCAGTTGACTCAGAACTTTCCTCACTTCTGTGCATTGTGAGAAGGAATGTCCTTCAACATTGCAGTGCGTGCAGAAGTAGGTCTTTGGTGGTCTCTTTTTGGTGATTCAACTGTAGGAGGTACAAGCTTTTGATTGCTGCAATATTGCTGAGTTTGCCAGAGCGTCCTCATCTTGAGTTTGGCAACGGAGGTGTTCTTGCTTCAGAGCTTCTATAATTCTGGAAGAAGGAACTGATTCCTCATTCATCATACTGGAGATACAACTTAACCAGTCATTGGGTAAGGAGAGAAAAATAGCAGTTGATTGAAGGTTGTACGCGGTGAGAGGATTATTGGTGGTGATCAGTGAGGAAAGCTTTTCTCCATATGAGACAATTTTGGACAGATGTGTTGTCATTTCTTTGTTGTTTGGTCTGGTGAGAAGCGGTTTTTGCAACCAGTACATCCTTCCACCTGACAAGTTATCCTGATGAGCATCTCTCAGGGGGTTCCACATGCCTACGGCACTTTCTGTGTGTCTGCGTATGAACTGAAAATTTGATGAGGTGATTGATCTTGAAATAACTGAGCAGACCGCAAGGTTATTGCGTGACCATGTCTCTTGATTTGGTTTTTGTTGAGAGTTTCTGATTAGATATCCAAAGCCTGATGCTCAGGAGGGGATTCTAAGTATCATGGCCCAATAAAGATAGTTTGATTTGGATCCTGGTGCACTGAGAGGGATGATCAAAGGGGTTTTAAGAACTTGGTGAGAGGTGTTTACTTCTTCCATGATTGATGTGTTAACGTCACTAGGTGTGACGGATCCTTCAAGTTGAATGGGTGCGCTTATTTTATTGCTAACAACTCTGGGATCATAACCTGTTGAGATCTGAGGATACACAGATTGAGAGTCAGAATGAAGGATCAGATTTCATATGAGGAACATATAATTGAGAAGGGCATTCAGGAAAAAGGTGACAATGATGAGTGAGGTAGAAGAGTCATAGAAACACATTTTTCACCTGAGGATATGCAGATTGAGAGTCAGAATGAAGGATGAGGAAAGAAACCCTCAATCTGACTCAACTATCTGTCCTCAGGTGGTGACCACGCGGTTAGGACAAGTGACATGTGAGAATGCATGCATGTGATCTGTGAGAGAAAGATGGTTGGGCGCGCGCACTTGACTGGTGAACGTGAGAGAGCCCAGATGAGATGTGAGGAGAAGACATAATTGGGAGTGGGTAAGAAATGAAAAGGAAAGATGGAACATGACTAGATGGAGGAGGAATAAGATGACATAAAAGGGGGATGGTCCAGTATTCCAACAAAAATCATTTTAGAATAAAATATCTCATTTTGGGAAAAGTTTATTCATAGAAGAATATACTTCTTTGAGAAAAGAAAACAAGATTCATCACAGAGAATTGGAAAGGGTCCAGAAATGTAATATAAATTCCTGAATCCTGTGCCAAACTTGGGAGGGTGGTGAGAATCATTAAAATTTTTATGAAGAGGGCATGAGGAAAGTAGGTGGATGAGACCAAAATTATAAGGTTGAATTCTTAAAATCAGATGGAGAAAGTAATGATACTGCTGATAGGGCTTTCTTGGAAATGGCTAAAATATGAGGAAATGAGTTTTAGGTAATCTGAGATGGTTATTAAATGATTAGAAGTGTATGAGTGGATTTATTTAAGGTTTTGCTTGATTTCTTTTGCTATATCTTTGATTAAAGTTAAATTCTCTCATGGACCCTTTCAATTCACTTGCTTGACCTTGTAAGTGTCATGCATATAATTGTACTTATCTTGCATATAATTTTACTTCTCTCGAATACATTGATTCTTATCTTGAATATACTTGTAATTCTCTTGCATATCCATTTCCTAAATAATTATTGGAAATGAATGTAGTATAATTTATTGGGAAATGCTTAATTCACAGCTCATTGAGCCGTGTACAAGGTTCAAAAGGGGCCTTTTGGCATGCCACATGTTCTAATCCAAGCCGTTTACAACCTCCCATGGCTCAAGAGTTGCGCGGCCAACCCAGCCTGGTCCAACAGCGTGTGAGATTCCACACAACTACATTTGAGCCTTGTGGAGTTGTACACGGCTCAAATGTAGTCATGTGGCATCCCACACACCACCGGACTGCGGTGAGCCAAAAAAAAAGAATGGAATGAAAGGGCACTAACATAGCCCATGAATCAAATAAACCTTCCAAAAAACAGGAATCAACCAAAAAAACAAAGAACTCAAAAATATTGATTTTTTGGTTAAAAAAAACAAAAATAAATAAATAAATAAATAACAAAAAAGCAGGGAATATTCAATAAACTAGCCTTAAAGTAAAAAGATCAAAAAAAACACAAGTAACTGGACTAGCCCTAAACTAAAAACACCAAAAAAAAGACAAGTAACTTGACAAGCCCTAAAGTAAGTTCAACTTTACTAGCCCTAAAGTAAAAGGGCCCAAAAATTAAAGAATTCTTATTAGCAGCCCTAAATTAAGAGTGCCAAAAGAAATACCAGTCTTTGACCAGGAAAAAAAATACAAGAAGTCATTTGACCAGCCCTAAAGTAAAAGTGCCAAAAAAATGCAAGTCTTTTGACCAGCCCTAAAGTAAAAACACCAAAAAAAACAAGTTCAACTTGTGTTAAGCTGATCCCATCCCAAGCTTAAAATAATCTAAGCTTGTGACGGAATCAGCCCAACACAAGTTGAACTGAAATACCATTGAAACCTCATTCAAAACACTCAATATAATGATGTTAACTCAAAACACTCAACATAATGATGTTCAAAATGTGATAATACTTTATATTAATATAAATTGTTAGCTGCATTAGGATTAAAATTTATATGAAACCCAATTATGAAATGAGGTAAAATTATATAATCTCTATAATCTAGAATACATTTTCATTTGATCTTTGAGATGATCAACCCAACCAGAGGCTTTTTTAGAAATCAAGGAACATGGTTTTGATACAATTGGCGGAATTGGAATAATTTCTCCCTCAAGTTCTAATAGAACCCAGTGCTTATTTTTTACAACGGAAATGACCATTGGATCTCATTGATTAGTAACACCATTTTTCATTGGAGTATAAGTATCACATGACTCCAATGAAAGGAAACATATATGTCTTGAATATGTGTCTGCTATGATTTGACCCATATCTAATTTAGCCAGCCATATTGAGCAGGTAATCTTTTCATTGATGTCTTCAACATCAAGTCTTTGTTTAATCTTTTCAACCTCCTTTGCACCACCAAGCATCTTAATGTAGCATGCTTTATGTTTCTCTAATTTTTCAATCATTTCCTTCCTAACTTTAAATCAACCATGTTCTTCATAACCAAGAGATTTAGCAATGACTCTAAATCCGCAATTCCCATCTCCAATTGGATCCCAAACCTCACCCAAGAACTTATGGAATTTCTTGGTTATTTGATTGAGGTATTTCAAGTTTGGTTCCTATAATGAAAACTAACTTAGTATTCATTTCTTTAATCAGATCAATCCACTGTTCCCATGCAAAAAAATGCAATGGTATACTTCAGTATTCAATCCAACTTTCAATTGAAAAAACAAAGTTTGCTCACTTTTGAGTTGAGAAAGAATTTTTTGCAGGTTTTTATATGATTTCAATTTTCACTTTACTTTCACTTTTTTTTTACTTTAAAGTCACTTTGGAATTGCTAGGTGTGGAATAACGGTCCCACAAAGTAAGCATTGATCCAAAATATGGGTTGAAAGAACCCAAGTGTGGTCCAGGGGGTGCCCAAAATTCTGGCGCGACTTCCAGGGGGTTGCACACCCCCAAAAACAGCTGTTTTGAGCCGTGTACAGGGGTACACGGCTCAAAATTGCCGTTTTTGGGGGGTAAACAGCTCCCAAACAACCCCCCGGGGGTCGCGCATGTTTGGAAAAGCCCTTTGTAGTTGTCTATGGGCCTTCATGGCTCATTAGAGCCGTGGAGGGCCCTACACAACTCCCACACAACCGGAGTTGTGAATTTAACATCACCCAAATTTATTTCATGAATTTCTTTTTGTTTTTTTGAGAGTTCTTTTGCTTTTACTAGATCAAGTTCAAGAGAATTTCCTTTTCCTAGATCAAGCAAAATTAATCTATTAAATGATCTTTATCTATTAAAATAAAGGTATTTTTCAAGTTCCCTTCTGCTGTTCAAAGGGTGTTTGAACTGAAATAAAAAATCCTGATGCAGCCAACTTGAAATAATTTTTTACATATTATCCTCATCTAAAATGATTTTCCAAGAAGGTTTTGGCACAACCAAGATTGATTCCAAATTTGATTTATTCATTTTTTTTAATTTAAAATTGATTATTTTATTCCTTGGACTGCTTCATAACCCAGATTGACTCTAATAAATCTGGTGAAGGTCTTGTTTCTGATCATATTGGCCAGTCTTGAACTAAAAGTATAAAATCCACCTATGCCACAAGCTAGGATGATATCTTCTGTAAAATAATTTTTCATGGGATGATAGAAGATTTCCTTGTTGATAAAATGTATTTGATGGACTAAGAGGGCTTGGTTGAAGAATTGGGAAAAATATTCAACCAGTTTTTTGGCATAAGGTTCCAGAACCAAGGCTTGAAAAACAATTTTTTCAATGGGGGTGGAAGGAAATTTTTGAGAAGTCCAATGTCAAGGGACTGGTTGACATCTCTACTCTCATTCAATGTTGCCTACGTGGGAAATGTGGAGACTTTGTATTTTAGATTAGATGTTTGATTGGGGAGATATGGTTTGTGTAAAGGTTTTTTTTGCAGTTTATGTGGATTTTATCAAAAAAATTTGAAATCTAAAAAAAAAAATCAGGAGAAAACTTTGTGGAGTTGTTTCTTTTTTAACAAAGCCTAAGAAGAAAAAAAATAATAAACAAAATTAAGCTAGAGTGAGATTTTTTATTCTCTCTTGCTTAGAAAAATATGAACATTGATATTGTACAAGAATGGCTGGATGAGTATCAGGAATAAAATATTTAAAAATTTCACCCCAATCATCTTTTATTTTTTCCAAAAAACCACTAATAATAACAAATAATAGGGTGTATCAAGGTTAACTAAACCTGCCATTTTTTTAAGGCAGGTTTCAACCCAAATCCTTCATTTAAAACCTGCCATTATAAATCAAAAGAAACCACATATTTCAGATCAGATGTGTCAAATTTAACATGAAATAAGTGGGTTTTTTCAATTAAAGTATATAAAGGTACCCACAGGATCAACTACACCCTGCAACACCCAAGCCATCCCTTGCTTCCCACTTCCATCCAACTCCAACCTCCTTGAAAATATCATCCTTTCTTCCTACTTCCATCCAACTCTCCAAAGCCCTTGGACATCTCATTGTCCTCACTGCTCATCCTTGCTTTCCACTTCCATCCAACTCCAACCTCCTGGGAAATCTCATCCTTGCTTCCCACTTCCATCCAACTCCAACCTCCTTGGACATCTCATCCTTTCTTCCCACTTCCATCCAACTCCAACCTCCTCATACATCTCATCCTTGCTTTCCACTTCCATCCAACTCCAACCTCCTTGCACATCTCATTTTTTCTTCCCACTTCCATCCAACTCAAACCTCCTTGGACATCTCATCCTTGCTTGCCACTTCCAACCAACTCTGACCTCCTTGGAAATCTCATACTTTCTTGCAACTTCCATCCAACTATCCTCTGAAACCTCACTCTATCAAAATGGCCCCTCAGAAATCCAAAACCAATAACCACCTACCCAAAAAAACATCTTCAAGAAATTTAAAAACAAAAAATCCTCCTCCCTCAGCTTCCAAATCATCTGGTCAACTCAACAAAAAGATCACCTAATCCTGTTCAACTGGCTCAAAGGGGCATCAAACTATGCTGCTTGCTTTGGGTCCAACAAAGAAAAAATAGTTGGTCAACCCCCATCTTCAAAGGTAAATGGTTATCTCCTGATTTACAGTGAGCTCAGAACAAAACCAAAGGTAGGCTAGAATTGTCTTCAAAGCAAATCTGGGAGGAATTGAAGAACTACCAGTCCAAGTACACAAAATCCCACTCCATTTCTATCTCAACTGGGTTAGGCATGACTGATGCCAATAAGGCCAAGGATATAAACTCTGTGCTCAAGAAATTGGATTCAATCTGCCCTTTCTACAACCACATGGATGAAATATTTGGTAAAAAAGAAAATATCACCCCTCTGGCTGAGTTTGATGCTCAAAAAGCAGATTCAAATGATATGGAGCCACTTCCTGATGATACTCACCCTAGTGAACCCAATAATGAGGAAACATACAATTGGTCACAATCAGAGCCAGAATCAGCCACCAAGAATGATGTTGCTGAAATTAAATCTCAATCAGCCCCAATCCAGTCCACAAGCATCTCAAACACTTTCCTGGATCATGAAAGAGATAAAATGGAGAATCTTTATTGCAGTCACTTGTGTAGTTTAGATAGCTCCTATAGAAATAAGGTACTGAAATGAAGAGCAGATTGAGAACAAATATGAGTGAGACTGAGGGGTGATTGACATAATAAGAAACTTAATAGATCACTGAAGGAAATGAGTGAGAACAAGAAGAATTGTGAAAGTGATAAGAATTACCTCCTGACACCGCTCAACTAACTTGATCTTGTCTGGATGAGACGTATACGGGTGAAGACAAGGAGTGTCAAAGTTACTCCTCCTAGACCCGCTTGTCTTGACGAGATGTTGGTTTGGAGAGCAAGGTGACGTTTTGGCAATTTGACGTGAGCTTGAGACGGGACGGATCCTTGAGTCCTCTGTCCTTCCCTCCTCCTCCTAATTTCTCTCTTGTCATCCGTTCTTATGAGCTCAGGGCACTGGGCTGCTCATTGCGCGGAGCGGGCGGGTCTTGCCGCGGCAGCCTGATTTGCAGCCAGGACATCAGCTAACACTCCTCCTTGATCTGGCTGGGATCAGGCTGAGCAGCTTACGGGCTTGAATAGCCTTGATGTATCCTAGCGGCTTGGTGAGAGCGTTGGCAATCATCTTGTCTGAGGGACAATGGGAGACAGTGAGCATTTTTTTGGCCACTAGCTTGCAGAGGTATTGATACCAGACTTTGATATGCCGGGATTTGGGGTTCAGCTGTGCCTCCTTACTCAAGAAGTTAGCGCCACGGTTGTCGTTGATGATAACTGGACAAGAGATCAACATGCCAAGACCCAGGAGTAAGTTGGAAATCCATCTTACCTGCTTAGCACACACATTCATGGCGGCAAACTCTGCCTCTGTCGTAGAATGAGCAACGACGGACTGCTTCCTGGTGGCCCAGAAAATGGGGTCACCATATAGGGTGATAACATACCCAGTGGTTGACTTGCGGCTAACAGCAGACGTGGCGTAGTCGGCATCTGCCCACCCACAGAGTTCAGCGCCAGCGTTGGCGGTTTGTTTGAAGTGCAGCCCCACCAACGGGGTGCCCTTGAGGTATTGTAGCAGGTGTTTGACTATGTTCCAGTGAGCCTCAGTTGGATTGTTGGCATAGCGTGATAACATGTTGACTGCAAAGGTGATGTCCGGCCGTGTATGAATGGATAGGTGAATTAGCATCCCTACGGCTTTCTGCATGGTCCTGAAGTTGAAGGCTGGGGATTTGCAGGAGATGAGGTGATGGAGGTTCAGCGGAACAGGAGCCTTGACTGGGTTGGAGGTATCCATCTTAAGCTCACGTAGCGTTTTGAGACAGAAGTCACGTTGGTGAAGAATAAGAGATTTATTGGGTTGCCACTCAAGGGTGTAGCCAAGATGCTGTATTGGCCGTTCTTGAGTGCAAACAGTGTAGCTTTCTGCCAGACGGTTGAGAAGTGTCAGCAGTTGATCACAACTTGCTCCAACAAGTAGGCCATTGTTGACGTGAATGTGAAGCATAACCAATTTTTTGCTGTTGACAAAGAGGGATTTGTTGCCTTGGGATGGGACGAGTCCCAGAGTGGCTAGAGTTGCAGAGAAATTGGACTTCCAGCATCTGGGAGCCTGTTTAGTTCCGTACAAAGACTTATTCAACTTCCACACCCACTTCTCCTTACCTGGCACCTCAAATCCAGCTACCTGTGCCACAAAGATGGTCGTGTCAATGTTGCCATACAGGAAGGCAGTTTCAACGTCGAACTGAAAAACGTGTAAGTTGTTTTGGACGGCAATGGAAAGAAGTGACTTGAGGGATTTGGTGCAACCAACGGATGAGTAGGTGTCCAGATAATGCCAGGGGGACTGTTGATGGTTGCCAAAACACACCCAACAAGATTTGCAGCGTATGACCTCTCCAAACTTGTTTTTCTTCCTGACCAAATGCCACATGCCCCCAATCACAATGTCATCATTGGGAGGTGGTACGAGCGTGCCAGTGTTACAATTGATCAGGGAGGTATTTTCCTTGGCCATAGACTCCAGCCACAGCGGTGTGGTGTCATTATATAGCCTCGGGTCGTGGACTGCGTCGCGGCCTGCGCGCTCAGCATCTGGTAGGTTAGGCTCAGCAGTTGGGGTGCGCCGGTTCTCAGCAGTAGCCGCTGCGGGTTCAGCAGCAGCCGCTGCGGGCTCAGCAGTAGGCGCGGCGGGATCGAGCACGCGACTGCGGGCCGGGCCTGACTAAGGGAGGCGGGCCGCGACCCGCTTGGATGTCCGACTCATGGATGGAGCCGGGCCGATCGGGTTCTCGGAGCGGCTAGTCGGGGAAGGAAGAAGCGGGGCGACAGCGGGGCTATATGCGTGGCAGCCGCGCGCAAGCGCGGGCCGGCCACGGGACGGGAAATTCGCGACGGCGCGTCGGGTGGATGCGCGCAAGCGCGGTGGATCTTGGGTATCGCGCGGCGGAGGGCCGCGCCACGAAAAGACGAACCGGATGCGCGTAAGGACAGGCGAGCTGGCGGGGGTAGGGTATGGGTATGGGATTAGGGATAGGTTAGGGTTCTGGGTCTAGGTTTCCTTCTTCATGGTTGTCAGTCTGTCTTTGTGCTTGTGCTTAGGTTAGGGTTGAGGGGGGAGGGCTCAAATACCCCTTCCCCTCGACTCCGGGTTGTGGGGGGGGCATTCTATCGTTCTACTGTTCTATAATTCTCCCATCCTTCTCTACATCTCATTCTCTCTCTCTCTCTCTCGGAGTAAAGGAAAGGAAGCATTCTCGGTCTTACAGACGCTAGAACCATCGATTCCGTAACTAGGGACAACTTCGTGAGGTTAACCTCTAAAGTTTCCACATCTGGGGGTCTGGCCGGGAAATCTCGATCCGTTCTCAGTCTCTTGAAGATTACTCAGAATGCTACCGACAACCACTCCGGGATCCAACGCTCCCCTTCCCTACCCTCCACGCCCGACTCCCGTCTCTGCTGTTCAACCCCCTCCGCCACCGTCCGCTCATGCTCCTAGAGTCAGCGGGTTCGCTCCTCCCTCGGAAGGGTCGTCGGAGATGGCGGTAGAGGCCCCTCGCCGCGTTTGGTTGAGGCCGAGGGATTTCCCCCATCTTCGGTTCAGTACTTCGGATGTCGAGCGGTTCCTTTCTAGGTTCGAAGGGATCGCGGACTCGGAGGGCGCGTCGGGCGCAGATAAGGTTCGGACTATCGTGCTGTTCATTACTGAAGAGGAGAAGCTGCGGGACGTGGAAGAAATGGTTGGATACGAGAGGCAGGACTGGGGGAAGTTGAAAAGCGAGATGTTGGCGAGGTGGGGAAGGCGTGAACCTCGGTTTCGGGAAAGCGACTTCGATCGAGCCGCGGAGGAGGCGATCGAGAAGGGCGGGGTGCGATCGCGCGAAGGATTAGTGGAATACATGTCAAGGTTCGAGCGAATCTACGGGTACCTTGCAAAGAACGAGGTCGTCGCGGGTCAGACGGGTGCCATGAAGCGGGCTTTCCTGGGGGGTCTCGCGCCCCAGCTTTGTTCCAGGGTGCAACGATACCTGTACGACCACGGCCTGGTTAAGAGGTCGTTGGATGGGAGCGTCGCGATTCTCCCCGATCTTTCGGTTATCCGTCAAGCCGCGGAAAGCGAAATCGATTTGGACGAGCTCATCGCGGATACGGCACGAACGTACCCGTCTTCCTCCAAGAAATCGGTCACGATCTCGGCGCCGGCCCCCGACCAAACTTCGGCCGCGCGGCCGCCGACGCCCTCTCATGTCGGACTCCCCCAGCAGCCTCCGGGACCATCTGTCGGGGAGATAACGGAGATTCTGCGGGATATAAGGGTTTTCCTCAACCGGACACCGGCTCCTACAGCTCCGGCAGCCGCACCGATTCCGGCGGCTCCTTCTCAACCACGCGCGGTGCCGCCTCACATGACGGAAGGGTTCCAGCCTCCTAGCGGGTCATCCGGATCGTACGGGTCGCCGCGATGTTCATACTGCGGGGTGAGAGGGCACTGGAAGTCAGTTTGTGAGGATCTCACTCGGGACATGGACAAAGGACTTGTTCGCGCATCCGGGATGACGTACATATTTCCGACGGGTGAATCGGTGGATCTGACTAAGGACAAGCCGCCACCAATGGTGCAAGTGCGGGAAAGGGCGAAGGCTAAGACCGAGACTGCTCGGGTCTCGCTCGGGATTGTCACCGCGCCCGGAACATGGGTAGCTCCGAGAGTGGAGGCCGAAGTCAGGGCGTTGGCGGCGAATGAGCGCATTGCGATGGATGTCGACGAGCGATCAACGGCGTCGAAGCCAGTCGCGCGAGTGCCGATTTCGGACGGGCCGTCCTCTAACCCCGTGGGAAAGAAGAAGGCCGCGGACATCGTCCGGAGGGTAATGGGGAACGACTCACCAATACCCCTGACCCTACGAGAGCTAGCGGCGGTGTCCCCCGCGGTCGTCGACGAGATGGTCCAGGCCTTGAAAGATTGCGGTCAGGGTCGGGTGCCGACGACGGTTCAGCGGGTTAACGTGGCGGAGGAGGAAATGGATCCCGAGCCGTGCCGGTCGAAGTCGGTATCCGTCCCGCTCGCTTATGTCGCGATGACCATCGCCGGGCGGAAGGTGTGGGCGATGGTGGATAGCGGGTCGATGGTCAACCTGCTCCCATCAAGGTTAGTGGACGAGCTCGGTCTGGTGCGGAGGAAGTGTGCGATGGGTCTTCGGGCGTTAAATGGCGGGGAATGTCGCGTGGACGGGGTAGTAGAGGCGGAGGAGGTGGAAGTCGCCAAGGTCTGTAAGCCTTTGTCATTTCTCTCAGTGGAATGCGGAGACGTGATTCTAGGACGGCCATTCATGTTTGGGTTCCGAGCCCAAATGGCCTTCAACGCAGAGGAAGGAACGGAGGCGCTGACCGTCGAAGACTCGCTCGGAGCACGGTTCGAGACGACGATCTGCGATCACGGGAGAGGGAAATGGGTACAGGACCCGATGTCTGGCGGCAACGGAGAGTCCGGCGCGGGGGTTGACCGTAAGGGTTACCCTGCGGAGGATTTTTCCTAGTCGGCCGCGGGAACCGTGCGGAGCAGGCTCCGGCTCTGCACGGGCGGCCGACAGATGAGGAGCAGGCGGGGGAGGACGCGCGTGGGGCGCAGGCGCCGGAAGTAAGTCCCATTCCTCAGTATGCATCGCCGGAAGGCTCTACGTTTCGAAAACCCTATCATCGTGCCACAGTCGTGAGCAAAGGCGAAAGCCCCGGTCTGGTCATTACTAGGACTTACGACGGCGACGATCGGGTCTGGATGGCGCGGTGCAATGCGGGCAAGTACAAACCGGTAGCGCGAAAAGTCCGGCCGCGGAACGAGCCAATGCCTCAGGGGCTCAACGGACCCTTACGACCGATTGCGTGGTCCCGCGACCCGTGGGAGACGCCCCTTAGGAAGAATGGATGGGTGACGCGGTCGGCGCGAATCACGGACGAGCGGGTGGACGCCCTTAACTTCGGACCGACGGGATGGCTGAGTGCGGAGGAGATGGATCTGCTGGTGTCGGTATTGGTAATGAGGGAGAAGGCACTTGCTTTTGGACCGGACGAGCGCGGGTTGTTGAGAAATGAGATCGGGGACCCTTACGTTATTCCCACTGTCCCTCACGAACCGTGGCAAATCAAGCCGATTCCGATCCCCCGTACCGTTCGGGAGCCCTTTCTGGAGCTGGTACGGGAGCGCGTGAGGACGGGGCTTTACGAGCAATCCACGTCAAGCTACTCGAGTCCTATCTTTGCGGTCGTTAAGCAGGACGGGAAGTCGCTAAGGATTGTTCACGACCTTCAGAGGCTAAATTCGTTCACTATTCGCGACGCGGGGCTTCCCCCGCGTGTTGAAGAATTTCTGGAATCGATGGCCGGGCGCGCTTGCTACGGGCTGGTAGACGTGATGGGGGGATATGATCAGCGAGAACTCCACCCTGACTCGCGGCCACTGACGGCGTTTGAAACCGGGCTAGGAAGGTTGCAGCTGACGCGGCTACCGCAAGGTGCGACCAACTCAGTGGCGGTATACCAAGCCCAAATGACCTGGATACTACGCGACGACCTTCCGGAAGGCGTGCAGATCTTCATCGACGACGCGGGCATTAAAGGCCCCAGGACGGACTACGAGGGCGCGGTCTTAGAGGATGCACCCGCGATCCGGCGATTCATTTGGGAATACGCGGAAACTCTGGAACGAGTCCTCTTCCGAATCGAGGAGGCAGGCCTTACTGTGTCCGGGAAAAAGTTGGCGGTCTGCGTTCCGGCGCTCGAAGTACTGGGGCATGTCGTGGCCTACGACGGGAGGCGAATAGCGGAGAAGAAGCGGAATAAGGTTCTTGAATGGCCGACCCCTCGGACAGTGTCGCACGTCCTGCAGTTTCTGGGGTTGTGCAGCTACGTCCGCATGTTCATCGAGCGGTTCGCGGAAGTAGCGAGCCCAATGCGGGCATTGACGCGTAAGGGGGCGGAGTGGAAGTGGACCGAGGGATGCGATGCCGCTTTCGCGAAGCTCAAGGAAATCGTGGGGCGCGACATCGTCCTTCGGAACCTCGATTACGACGCCGGAGGGATACGCCTGGCGGTCGACTCTAGCGAGCTCGGCGCGGGGGGGGTCTTGACACAGGAGGAGGACGGAAAAGATAGGCCGGTGCTCTACGAATCGGTCACGTTTACCGCGACAGAGAGTCGGTATTCGCAGCCGAAGCTGGAACTGTGCGGTGTCACCAAGATCGTACGGCGGTTGCAGCACCTTTTGTGGGGCGTGCACTTCGAGCTCTTGGTTGACGCGGAGGCCTTGGCGCGAATGATCAACTCACCGACGCTGCCGAACGCGCCCATGACCAGGTGGGTAGCGTTCCTCCAGTTATTCTCCTTTGACGTGGTGCACATCCCGGGAAAGGCGTTCACGATGCCGGACGCGCTGTCGCGTTACCCGCGGGACGACCCATACGAGGGGGCGGAACCTCTGGACGTGGAAGCTCCGGTCGTTCGGGTAGCAAAGACGGAGGCGTCGGTTTGTCTTCCGTTGCGCCAGTCGGGACGTTACGCGGTCTTGTGCTCTTATTTGCAGGATCTCCGGTTCCCCGAGGGCACGACGGAAACGGTCACCCGATGGGTGAGGCGAAACGTTCTGAACTTCTTCTTACAGGACGGTCAGCTATGGCGGCGGAGCGGCTCCGTGCCTCTTGTTTTCGCGACTTCTAGGGCCGACCAGGAGGTGATTCTAGGGAGTCTGCACGATGACCTTGGTCATCGGGGTGAGGTCGAGACGCGGAGGAGGGTGAAAGCGAGGTTTTGGTGGCCGGGGGTCGTTCGCGCGGTGCGCGACTGGGTAAAGTCGTGTGAGGCCTGCCAACGGCGAAGCTCGAGGCTGCCCAAGGAGGTCGGCCACCCCACGGGCGAGGACGCGCTGTTCGGGCGCGTTTCGCTGGACGTGGTCCACATCAAGGCGGGTAAGTTTGCGTACTTGCTGGTTGCGCGCGACGATCTGTCTGGGTGGGTGGAAGCGAGGCCCCTGGCGAAACTATCGGCGGAAAAGGTGGCTCAGTTTCTGGAAGAGGACTGGTTCGCGCGCTACGGGTCGCTTCGCTTGGTCACCGTCGACGGAGGGGCGGAGTTTCGGGGACGCTTGATGACGCTGGTGCAGAATTGTGGAGCGAAGTTCGGCCGCGTGACGGAATACTACCCGGAGGGCGCGGGGATGATCGAGCGGGGACATCAACCAATCAAGGATGCCCTGGTGAAAATGTGCGGTGAGGACGGCAAAAGGTGGCAGATGGCACTCCCCGCGGTCCTTTTCGCCGACCGGATCTCCGTGAAGCGCTCGACGGGGTATTCGCCTTACGAGTTACTCTACGGGCAGCGGCCCGTGCTTCCCGTGGACATCGAGCTGAACACGTTTTTGGGCGTGGATTGGTGGAAGGTTAAGACGTCCGCGGATCTGATCGAGGCGCGCGCGGAACAGCTCCTTAGGCGTGAGGAGACCTTGGAAAAAGCCGCGGAGCGGTTGAAGAAAACCCGGACGGCGTCAGTCCGCTATTGGGACGAGCGTTGTTCCCATCGGCTCCGGGATCCGTTGCGGAAGGGGGACCTGGTCCTGTTGTATAATCGGAGTCTGGAATCCCAGTGGGGCCGGCTTTTCGCCAACCGGTGGAACGGGCCGTACCGCGTGGCCTCTAAGTTTTTGGGCGGCAGCTACGGGCTTGAGGAATTGGACGGGACGCCGCTTAAACGGAAGGCCGCGGCTTCGCACGTAAAACGCTTCTTCGCGCGCGGTTCCACTTCCTTCGACGAGACGGCGAGCGATGATTCGGGGCCCGGGGGCGAGGCGGTCTCGGAGTCGGACGACGGCGCGGATCGTTCGGACAGCGAAGTAGCGGCGCGCGACGCGCGACCCCGGAGAAGTAGGAGGTTGCAGACGGCTGGGGACAGCTGTCAAGCTGGGGGGGGGCGCTAGGTGGTTAAAGAATGATTTGGTAAGGGGGTGTTCTAGCCGGTTCACAGCCGGGACAACTAGACACCCCAGAATGTTCGTTTCCTTATGTTTTGGTTTGGGCTTGGCTTTGGATTGGTACTGGCTACGGGTTATTTATTGCAGGAACGCGGGCGCGGCGTGGTGTCAGGCCCGCAAACGCGAGGACGAGCCCCGCTCGCGGATGGCGGGACGAAGAGCTAACTAAACTGCAAAAAAAAAAAAAAAAAAAAAAAAAATGGAATGAATGGAATAATAAATATAGGATATTTTGTTTCCCTTCTTTGGATTCGGGCTGTTTCCTTTCTTTTTTTTTTCTATTTCTCTCCTGTTTCTCTCTTCAGTGGTGGCGCGCGACGGTCGGGGACGGTATGGACGCGGATTTAAGCTTAGCTTGGTAAGGGGGTGCTCTAGCCGGTTCACAGCTGGAACGACTAGACACCCCAGAATGTTCGTTCCCATCGCCTCTCCCTTATACTCCCGGTTGTGGGCGCGCGCTGTCGGCGCGGTGTTTGTTTTGTTTTGTAGAACGGGTACGGGGAACTGTGTGGCAGTCCGTCTGGGGCGGTCCAGGTACCTCTTTTCGTTGGGATAACTGGTCACTTGCGGTCTCTCACAGAGGGAGCGCGCGGACGCGGATCTCAACCTCAATCTCACTCACACTCACTTCTCACGCGGACGCGGATCTCGGCACTCACACTCACTTTCCACCCGGACGCGCGGACGCGGCCTTTCGTTTCCTCGCGCAGCAGAATATATTTCTCTAACGACCGCGGTACAACAATGGAACAAGAGAGTACACGAGAAAGGAGAAAAGGAAGGGGGCGGGGACGTCTAAGCCATTCGCGTCATCTCCTCCATGTCCGCCCTCGATGATGCCAGAAGGGCCCGGTAAGCCGCCAAGAATTCGCGCCGGGATTCGGAGGATTGGGCTCCGGGGGTCGCCAGGAAGTTGCGGAGCATCGCGGTCGACCTTTCCGCGAAAGCCTCGAAGCCAGCCGCCGGGAGTGCCATCACGACCGGGATCTCCGGAATCTCGGGGGAGTTGGAGGAAGGCGGTGCCGGTGCTGGGACGGGGCTTGATCCGAGCGGACGAGGAGGTGATGAGGGGGTCCCTGGGGCATCGCGCGGAGGGCTCGGTCCATCTGGGGGCGACGACGGAACGACGATCGGGGACGGCGGAGGAGGGACCTCGGGAGTAGTAGGCCTCCCGTCCGAGACCACTGGTGACGCGGGCGGCGGTGGAGTACCTTGCGGAGCCGGGGCGGAAGGAGCTGGTGTAGGGGCCGGAGGGGGAACCGGGGCTGCGGCAGCGCGGCGTCGGAGAATTTCATCGAGTCGCGGGTCCCTCGCGCCTTCCCTCATCCGAACGCGGTCCGACCAGAATCGTACGGCCCGCCGATAGTCGTCAACGGACGTGAAATCCTCCTTCCGCGGCGGTCCCGCGCGGCGGAAGGGGGAAGCCGAGTCGCGATCCTCGCTCGGCGGAGGGTGACGGGACGGAGAGCCAGGCAGAGTCCACGAGTCCTCCGAGATGGTGTCGTCATCCGAAACCACGAACGGGTCCGGACGGGCCCTTTTGCGCGGCCTGGGGCGGGAGCCGAAGTTGGGTGGAGCTCGGGGCATTCGATCGCTAAGTGAGCAACGACGATGGCCGCGACGGCAAGCGACACAGGCGCGTCGACCAGGAGCGATCGAGCACGCCTGCCCGGTCCGGGCGCAGAATTCGCAAGGGAGCATGACGGCGATGAGTGTGGAAGGGGAGTTGGTGGAGTGTGGTGGAGTGTGGAAAGAGGAGTGGGTAGGGAGGAGCGGGGTGCGGGTAGTCGAGGTGGCGATGGGAAGGGATCTCTGGGGACAGAACTCAAGTTGGGGGGGGATGTGGTGTCATTATATAGCCTCGGGTCGTGGACTGCGTCGCGGCCTGCGCGCTCAGCATCTGGTAGGTTAGGCTCAGCAGTTGGGGTGCGCCGGTTCTCAGCAGTAGCCGCTGCGGGTTCAGCAGCAGCCGCTGCGGGCTCAGCAGTAGGCGCGGCGGGATCGAGCACGCGACTGCGGGCCGGGCCTGACTAAGGGAGGCGGGCCGCGACCCGCTTGGATGTCCGACTCATGGATGGAGCCGGGCCGATCGGGTTCTCGGAGCGGCTAGTCGGGGAAGGAAGAAGCGGGGCGACAGCGGGGCTATATGCGTGGCAGCCGCGCGCAAGCGCGGGCCGGCCACGGGACGGGAAATTCGCGACGGCGCGTCGGGTGGATGCGCGCAAGCGCGGTGGATCTTGGGTATCGCGCGGCGGAGGGCCGCGCCACGAAAAGACGAACCGGATGCGCGTAAGGACAGGCGAGCTGGCGGGGGTAGGGTATGGGTATGGGATTAGGGATAGGTTAGGGTTCTGGGTCTAGGTTTCCTTCTTCATGGTTGTCAGTCTGTCTTTGTGCTTGTGCTTAGGTTAGGGTTGAGGGGGGAGGGCTCAAATACCCCTTCCCCTCGACTCCGGGTTGTGGGGGGGGCATTCTATCGTTCTACTGTTCTATAATTCTCCCATCCTTCTCTACATCTCATTCTCTCTCTCTCTCTCTCGGAGTAAAGGAAAGGAAGCATTCTCGGTCTTACAGACGCTAGAACCATCGATTCCGTAACTAGGGACAACTTCGTGAGGTTAACCTCTAAAGTTTCCACAGCGGACGCTCTGCAGGATTGGCAAAGGCCTCTTTGACAGAGATCACTTCAGAAAGGAGAGCTTCAACATCATCATCTTTGTCCCCAGTGAAGTCGGCGGATGGATGGCTTGATCTTGCGGCTGACTGGGTCCTGGCAGGAAGGATGACCAATGGATTGATGGAGCTTGATATTTCTTTTGGCGCCGTGGTGGAGTAGGGTATGTAGGCATGGTGCTTTGACGTAGAGGCTGGCAGATTGGTAGAGGTGAGCAAAGGGGGATGGAGGTCCCCATAGGCCGGAGGAGATTGCTGTGCTCCGTCATCAGGGACATGCAATGGCGGTGCAAGAACAGCTGGTGGCGGTGATTTGGCGCCAGCTGAAGTAGCTGACTTTTGGCTTGAGCCCTGTAGCGTCAGAGTAACCTTTGTTGCGTCCGCGAGTGCAGGTGAGGGAAGCTCCTCATTGGGAAGTGACATGGGCAACTTTGTCAGTGCAAGTGGATTCCCGTAGCCAAACATCCCCCAAGGGTGAATGAAGTCTCTGCTGACCGTCACATTCTTTTTCATCAGATTAAGAAAGCAACCTGCATCAGAATAAGGTTTGTAGCCAAGGAACAGGAGAGGAGAGGATCAAGGGACTATCTTGGATGATGATGGCTGGTGAATGTGTACCTTAAGTCCAAAGGGAATCAGTTTAGCAATGTCCCTCACCGGTTTGATGGTACAATTGTGAGCAAGCAAGATCTGAGTGGGGGACAACCATTTGATAGCCTTGTATGGAAGGAGATTGATGAGAGAGGATGAATAGCAAGCCGCCTTGTCCCAGTACAAGATAGGAACCAAGTACTGAGCCAGCACGCAGCAGATCTTAGTAAGGAGAGTCTGGTTGAATTGTTTGGCTAAGCCGTTGGTTTGCGGGGAATCAGCTGGACCTTGTTCGAGTACTATTCCTTGCAATTGAAGGAATGAGAGAAGCTTGGAGGAGCCAAACTCACCCCCCCCAATTGCAGTGAAGAAATGCAGGAGTGATGCCGAGTTGATTCCTGACCTCATGGACAAACGAGATGATTTGGGTCTCAGAGTCAGATTTGTGTCTCATGACGTAGATCCAATTGAAGCAAGAAAAATCATCTACTATGACCAGGACGTACCGCATGCCATGCTTGGACGGGGGCAAGATTTGAAGGACGTTGAGATGCAGCCGATGAAAAGGAGAGGGGGAAGTGGCAGTGGATTTGTGTGAGACAATTGCTTGATTTTACAGGTTCTACATACCTCACAGTTAGCTGAGGAATGCTCCCAGTTGTGGTTTGTGCTGGAGTGAAGAGAGAGGAAGCGCTTCAGATACTCATCTGAGGGGTGTCCCAACGTCAGATGCCAGTCAATCTCGTGACGCGGATTGGTGACCAAATATGCAATGAGAGATTGAGAGGGATTGAGACAGGCAACGTATAGATTACCAACTCAAAGAAAGCGGAAGATGATCTTCTCCAACAGCTTTATCAGTTTGGTCCAATGCTGATGCACAATCTTCAGGCCGTGATCTTCTAGTTGAGTTGCCAAGATCAGATTCCTAGGACCCTTGGGCGCGTAGTATACTGGATAGATGAGGGTTCCTCCAATGTCCATCTTTTCCACATGGGTGATTTGAACCTGGCCACCATAGGTGTTGAGGTTCTTTGCAAGGGGAGTTGGATCGCGAAGGAGGGCAACGTTGCAGACTGTAGAGCAGGAGGCGCCAGAGTCGTAGATTAGCTCTATGCGAGATTTTGAGGAGGTTGTTGTGCTATATAAGCCATCTTCGTGGATGTGAAATCCGGCAACTTCCGGACTCGAGTCGTCTTTGCTTACGATGTCTGCAGTTTCTGCTTGTGCGGCGTCTTCCTCCTCGTCAACAGCGTTGAGTGAGAGCTGGGACTTGAGTTGCTTGATTTCCTCAGCAAGTTGCTTGACCTGAGCATTAATTTCGGAGTCTTTGTTGAATGGAAGCCTCTTTGTCGGAGCGACCAATCTGGGCAATGACAATCCTGATTTGATGGGAGGGTTCTTTGCTGACTCGCTCAATCTTGAGCTTCTGAATCATCCTTTTGACGTCCTCGTAGATGAGTGGGCCAGATAGGACGTTTCTGAGTTATGCGACTCGCGTCGACTGTCTTCCAACATGATTTGGTTGCTGACAAATTTGAGAGTGAAAGGAGTGAGGTCGTAGGAAGATTGAACCAGAGGGGATAGTGTGGAGTCGTGACGTAAGGACTTGAGGAAAAGAATAGCCGCCATAACTTGCGAGACGTCTAGAAAACAAAGTTTGGGAGGTTGTCCTTCTATGGTCTCAACAAGGTCCACGTACTGATTTTTGAACAGGGCAACGTGATCTTGGAGAAGAGTACCCGGTTCGTAGGCCAGATGAATGAGACGGAAAAGCATGTCCCTGGCAACTATGATCGATTTTTCACCACAGGCCTTGGAAAGCAATTGGTAGGCCACCAAGAACTTGTTTTGGGACGACTTGATTTCAGATTGGAGGTCACGTTCTACCACCTCCTACAGGAGACTTATGGCATATGAGTTCTTCTTGCGATAGACCTTGGTATCTTTGTGAGCTTCTATCCATTTTCTATTGAGGATTTCTTCGTGGCCCTTTCCTATTAGCAAGTGTTCTAATTGGGACTTCCAGTTGTGCCAGTTGTGTCGGTTAATTTTGACCAGCTTCACCTTGGTGGAGTAATTGTCATCGGATTGGTTGCTCGATGAGTCCTCAATTTGGATATGGTGACCCTTGTCTCATGAACTTGCCATTGTTCCGTTTGTATACCTGTCACTGAACGCTGGAGTTTCTTTTTCTTAAGAGCTACCTAGTGACCAAGATTTGTCTCTCGCTACCATGAACAAGATAAAATGGAGAATCTTTATTGCAGTCACATGTATAGTTTAGATAGCTCCTATAGAAATAAGGTACTGAAATGAAGAGCAGATTGAGAACAAATATGAGTAAGACTGAGGGGTGATTGACATAATAAGAAACTTAATAGATCACTGAAGGAAATGAGTGAGAACAAGAAGAATCGTGAAAGTGATAAGAATTACCTCCTGACGCCGCTCAACTAGCTTGATCTTGTCTGGATGAGATGTATACGGGTGAAGACAAGGAGTGTCAAAGTTACTCCTCCTAGACCCGCTTGTCTTGACAAGATGTTGGTTTGGAGAGCAAGGTGACGTTTTGGCAATTTGACGTGAGCTTGAGACGGGACGGATCCTTGAGTCCTCTGTCCTTCCCTCCTCCTCCTACTTTCTCTCTTGTCATCCGTTCTTATGAGCTCAGGGCACTGGGCTGCTTGTTGCGCGGAGCGGGCGCGTCTTGCCGCGGCAGCCTGATTCGCAGCCGGGGCATCAGCTAACAGATCAGTCACTTCCTAGCATGGATGGAGTCAACAATACCACCAACTTGGGGGAAGACTGTCCCAATTCACAATCCAAACATACCTTGCCTCAAGTAAGTATTGTTTTTATCTTCTTGGATGTTGAATTTTAACTGATTTTTTGTGAAAATCCTCATCCTTTTCTTGAAAATAACAGAAGTATTAAGCCAATGGGGCCTCCTACATCACATTCCAATCTGAGTGAAGACAGTCAGCTTCCATCAAACTCAGCCAAGGGAAAGTGAAAGGCCTCCAATTCAATGAAAATCAACCCAAAATGTCATCAAAAGAGGAGACACACTTCTAGGTTTGGATGCTTTGAAGAAATCATTTAGAATCAAGATTCAAGTAATGAAAATAAATTGGATTGCCAAATCTTCCCAAAAATAAAAATTGAATTGATTTATTCAGTTTGAAAACAGTGAGAAACTTTGTTGAAAGCAAGAAACTTGACTTTGAAATGGAGAAGTGGGAGCGTAATCTGTAAATTGAATACAACAAACCAAGATCAGAGCTTATAGCTCAGGAGAAAAAAACAGAGGCAGCAAACCAACAGAAGAAGATTGATGCTGAAAGGAATATGAAAAAAGATTAGTTGTATTTTCAGAAAGAGGAAAAGGACAAAGATTGTGCCAAATCAGAGAAAAAGGACAGGTTTTCATTTGAAATTGCCTGTGTAAGTAGTGGTTGACAAATTACAGAGATTGAAAACATTTCTCAGCTGTTTGGCTTGTGAATAAGTTTGAATATATTGCTATGCATTCACCAAAAAAATTAAAATTAAATTATCTACAAGCATTTTTTATCTGTTCTTCATATCCAATAATGTCTGAGAATTTTCAAGTTACATCAAGATATTTCAGGACTGCTAGTGACATTTTTCTGGATATTTGACAAGAGAAGCCCATTTGTGTATGCTTTGTGGATGGTTACAATCCTCCACAAGTTTGATTAGTAAAATATTTGGGTTTGAAATCAGCTAATGTAACCCTGTAAAATTTAGCCAAATCAAGATATACCTGATAATCCCTAAATGCAAACTGCCCTCCAATCATACCAAAATTATCATAAGCCAAAATATCAGTGTAACTTTCATTGGGTATACTCCTGGTACTGAAGACAGGAATCCATCCTACCAAAGTCCAGGAATTAAAATCAGAATCTTGATGGGGGAGGTTTTTAAATTCATAAAGGGTAAAGTTTAAGAAGGAAGAAAAATCAGAACTCCTGTATTCTTCATCATACTCCATATGGTTCATGGAAGAAATTTTATTTGTAATGAGTTCCCTCTGACACTCCTCAAAAATTGCTGGAGAAAATTCTCTGGTTTTTTTCAAAATCCAATCTCCAGACCACATTATTTTGTCTTTTTCTGCTTGAGGCTGGAATCCAATTCTTCTCATAGCCTTGCGGAGTTTTGTGGCTGAACCATATTGTCCAAAAGCTTCTTGGTTGCTCAATTTTCTCCATCCATCAGCCCACATAACTCCAGAAACTAGGGCCTTGTTTTTTTTCAAAGGTGTGTAGTTCGGTGGAGTAGATGGCAAGCAAAACTTTCCCATCCAAGTTTATCCTCAGGTAACATTTCAGAGAAAGGGAATCACTCAGCAAGACAGAAATCAGTTTTTTTGATTGGGTGAATGATTTCTTGTCCCATGTTGAACTTGGTGTAAAACTTCAGGGTGGATTCAGTGATGCAAATCTTGGTTGGGTTTGGATCAACTAGCCTACTTGCTGTGATGCAGACAAACTTAATGGATTCATTACTGCTTTGCCCCAGAACATCCAAATGCCTCCTATTTTTCATTTTCCTCTTTAAGCTCTTGTTCTTCTGCTTACACTAATGTTAACTGATTCACAAATGATCCAAAAAAAATAACATAAATAAGGCATAAATAAGGGAGGAAGGAAAATCCAAGGATTGGACTGAATCACTCCCCCAATGGCTGTGATCCTGATTGTATAATCAAGTTGACAGACACCATAGGGAAGATCAAGCAGGGTGAAAATTCAAGGATTGGACTGAATCACTCCCCCAATGGCCGTGATACTGATTATATAATTGATTCAACAGACACCATAGGGAAGATGAAGCAGGGGGACATCCAAGGAAGAAATGGGGAGTGGCCATTTTTTGGATCCAGGATTTACCACATCACTAATAGGCCTTGGGGATGATGGCAGAAATGATAGTGGCAAGGATGGTGGTTGTGGGAGCGGTAAGGATGGTCCCATTGCTTTGGGAAAGGAAAAAAGGTGGTAAAGGGTGGTATTCTCAGTCAAGGAGGGGGGGTGGTGTGGAAAGAGATTGTGTGTTTGGTAAAATTCTCCACAACAATATAAAATTCTCTGCAGCAATCTTTCTCCAAGTTCTGGAAAGCCCACAAGCCCTTGAGTCACACTCCTGTACCTCTGCAATTCCTAATTGAACTCCACTTTGGCACCCAAGCTGGAAACCACTAAAGCTAACTTGCAATGAAATAACAGTAAATAAACAAGACGGGCTCCCCAACAAGCTCCGCACTTGAACTATTTTCCTTAATATGAACCCCAAGAACTCTTGCTGGTAATTACAATCCAAAGTAACAGAAGAAAAGAATCTAGCTATAATTTGCCATGATATTCTCCAATAATGATGATTATGTCCAATGATAATCTCTGATGCTGTTACAATCTCCAATAATGTCCCCCTATGATTATGTTATAATCTCCCCAATAATGATGTGACAATCTCAAATGGTTTCAATCTTCTCCCCCCCCCATTATCTCTTCCTCATCTCCAAAATAAGAGCTTCCTTATATATACAACAAATAACAAAAGAATGCAAACTTCTAATGAAAGACTCCTTTTCCCACCTTCTCCATGCAATCCAAACTAATCCTCCTTACTAATAGTCCCATCCTTACCCAATCTGATGATCTGCAGTAGATTTGATGATCCTGTTTCAGATTCCCCTTAACAGTTGAGTTGCGCTGATGCATAACTAACAACATATCCTTGTCAATCTTCCCTAGCGGATCACTCCCAATCCTGCATGCGGCATAACTACAAATCCCCAACAACACGCATGCCGACTCCTCAACTTTAGGGTTAATTGCCCCACATCTCCGCAACCTCAGTGCTTATCCCCTAATTTTCCTAATCTTTACTAGTTAGCTTCAATCACTTGCTTCCGCATTAGTAAACCCACAGCCCCAGAGGGAAAGTTAAGTTTGACCAAGAAATGTCCGCAAAAGGCATAAACTCCGGCCCATTCTTGTCATTGTGCCTGCAAAAAGCACATTCCACACCAATACTGAGCCCTTAGCTAATGCAGTCCGGAATAGAAATTCCACCAATGTGCTTCTCTGAGCCTATTGTGCTGCCGACTTCCAACCACAGCTGAGCCGCTCCAAGTCAAATTTCCAGTGCTGAGCCTACTTGCCTCCGTGTCTATAAATAACCACCACATCCCCCCACAACTTGAATTCTGTACCCAGGATTCCCACGCTCCACAACGCCAGAACATCCGCCAAACCCCTCAACCCCCAACCCCTAGTCACACTCCAAACTCCAAAAGCAAGAAAGAAGTCCCCTGCCATGGAAGGTGCAATTACTGCGCAAAAATGTGGAGGACCTGCACCCAAACTGCTGGTTGCCCAGCCTGCAACGCCTGCTGTCTAGGCCACTGCAGGTGTTTGTTTGTTGCTCCAACCCCTGGATCTTTGCGGACTTTTCCTCCGCCCTTTCCCCATTGCAAACTTTGCCGCCGCAGACCAATTGCCAACTTTGTGGTGGATGATGACAAAACTATTGAGAAAAAATACTGGACTCTGGAGCCAGACCAGGCCGCCTCTTTGTTGCCTGTTGCAGAGGCCACGAACCGCCTTTCCCCCCCCTCCTTGACGCGCGGACTACCCCACTGTCACTGCCTGGGGAGATGCCACTGCCTGGGGAGATGCCACTGCCTGGGGAGATGCCACCCAAGCCCGGGGCCAAGGCCACAACCTGAATGTTGGACTTGGCCAGGTACCATGCAGGCCCAACACGGCTCCTGTCTTTGTTAAAGTGGCTACACCTCCAATACCCCCGCTGGCAGTGCCAAAACTCCCCCTATTCCGTCCACCATCACCCACTCCAACCACAACACATCCTGCAGAGGTTGAATCCCCGCGCTTGGTCATTGTGATTAGCTCCAATTTGCCGCCTGTACCCTGTGAGTTTTTTTTTTTGACCCCTCCATATCTTCACACAGCTCCCACGCCTCTTGTTGAGTCACCGTTACCTCCATTGCCAGTCCAAAGATCTCCGCGCCGCTTGTCTCCAATCCAGACCCCATCACCTTGCCTCTCCTTTCAGTCCTCTGACTCCCACCCTTCTAGGTTGACCTGATTCTGCCTGGTCTCTCTGTACCACGCGGCCATCCAAAGCAACAACAAAGAAGGCATCCAAGGAATTGAGGAAGCCAAAATTTACCACTACCTCCCCAAATTGGATGAGCAAATACTGGCCATCATCCAATGTTTGGTTGGGATCCCAGCTGCAGAGTGTTGCAAGCTCCTCTGCAAGCATCATTGTGCTGGTGGTGAGCTCCGCCGCGCCATCTTCCTTCCTTAGATTTCTCCCCACTCTTAAATTATACTTGCGCCCCCTTAATCTTGTATATAGCTAAATAAATATGATGCCTGGCCCTCCCCAGAAAGGAATCCTCTTGATTCCCCGCACCATCCTACAAAATGAGACACAAAAATAAACTTGGCAACCCCTAGTGAGAACCCCTGCGTATCTGAGAATGAGAATAATAAAACTGAGACACCTCAGACAAAGAATAACTAAAAAAAAGACTCCAAACTCCACAAATACATATCAACTAAGGGACCTGGACCACCCCAGACAAAGGCCTCTAAGACTAGACCTTCCACGCTGCTCCGGTGATCAGAGCTTCCCCATCCCCCCACAACTCAAATGTTGACCCCAAAGTTCATTCCTCTGAGGACTCCTCCTCCACAGCCAGCTTGCTTACATTGGCCATCTCTTGATTTTCATCACCTGAACCTGCTGTTTCATCAAAGTCCATAGTGCCCCGCACGTGGAACTTCTTCACCTGGTCTGCTGCCACCTTCTGCTTGAGCAGAGTGCCATCCAATTCCTCCAACTGATAACTCCCACCCGGAAACTGACTAAAAACCCAACAAGGACCGTTCCGGCGATCTGCAAAAACCTCACCCCACTGTGTATCCAAGCTTGAATTATAAAGCAGAACCAGGTTGCCTCTCAGCAAAGGGTCCTGAAAGCAATTGGCACCACTCTTTTCCCAGTACAAAACCAACTTAGCCCAACTGTCCCAAAGCCTCTTTGCTGCCCTTGCCGCAAAAGTTGCTCCTCCCGCACCACAACTAGATCCTCCGTGGTCTTAACCTTCCACCAGTTGATAGAGAGGTAATTCAAGGCTTTGACATCTACTGGAAGCACTGGCTGCCGCCTATGAAAGAGCTTGTAAGGCAAATAACCTGTCCCCTGCTTAACTGATATCTGATCCGCAAACAGCACAACTGGCAAGATCTCCTGCCACTTCTTCCTGTTACTTCTGCATATCTTGACCATTGCGTCCTTGATTGGCTGGTGCCCCTTTTCTATCACCCCCGCTCCCTCTGGGTAATATTCCTTAACTTTCCCAAACTTTGTGCTGCAAGATTTGACCAGCCTCCAAAGATCACCCCAAAACTCCGCCCTGCTGTCCACTGTGATGAGCCGCAAACACCCAAAGCAAGCAAACCAATCCTCCTCCAAAAACGGCCCAACCTTCTCCGCCAAAAACTTAACCAAAGGAAGCGCCTCCACCCACCCCAACAATTTGTCCCAAGCCACAAGCAGATACTGGAACTTTCCTGCCTTGATATGAACCACGTCCAGTGAGACTCTCCCAAAAAGGGCGTCCTCACCCGTTGGAGTACCTACCTCCCTTGGTAATCTGGTACTCTGCCACTGACAAGCTTTGCAACTCCGCACCCAATCTCACACTGTTTTCCCCAGACCAGGCCACCAGAACCTGGTCTTGACTCTCCTCTGCGTCTCTGCCTCTCCCCCATGGCCTAAGTCATTGTGAAGACTCCACATCAAATCCTCTTGATCTTCCTGCCTTGTGACCACAACCAAGGGTATTGGAAGTGCCCGTCCTTCCAAAATAAAAGCAAAACCTTCTGCCAAACCTGTCTAAACTCTGTTGCTGACAAAACTTCAGACACTCAAGATCCACGTTGCAGAACCTCTGCTCCCATGACCCCCATTTTTCCACTATTTACCCCTTGAAACTTTTCCCAATTTTGTTCTCCATAACCCTCCATATCCTCCTCATCCGGAATGAATTTGACTATTTTCTGGACCTGGTTGACATCATTTGCGCCTTTGCTGTTGTCCGCATTCTTAAACCATTCCAGAAATTGGTGAACATCCTCTGGAAAAAACCTAACTGCAGGGTAGTCCCTTGGCCTAACTTTTGCTCCGCTCCTCCCACATCTCCGGTGCCGCATAAGTTGATTGTCCCCCATGGCCAATCTTGGCGGAGGCCCCACCGGACTGGCGGTCTGACAAGGAGCGCTTTGATACAGTGGCGCGCTACCGGTTGCCTGTTGGTGAGTCAGAAGTGAGTTGGCCAAACTTGCCTTGGAGTCTCCCATCATCTTGAATGTAAAAGAAAGAATAAACACTAAAAAAAAGTATATCTCCGCAGATGGTACCAGGTATTATAACAGAGAAAGGAATTTCCCGGCCAGACCCCCAATTTGTGGAAAGAAATTGTGTGTTTGGTAAAATTCTCCACAGAAATCTTGCTTGAAGTTCCATAAATCCCACTAGCCCTTGATTCACACTCCTGTACCTCTGCAATTCCTAATTGAAATCCACTTTGGCACCCAAACTGGAAACCACCAAAGCTAACTTGCAATGAAATAATAGTAAATAAACAAGACAGACTCCCCAACAAGCTCCACACTTGAACCATTTCCCTAAATATGACCTCCAAGAAATCTTGCTGGTAATTAAACTAAAAAGTAACAGAAGAAAAGAATCTAGCTATAATTTGCCATTATATTCTCCAATAATGATGATTATGTCCAATGATAATCTCCAATTCTGTTACAATCTCCAATAATGTCCCCCTATGATGATTTGATAATCTCCCCAATAATGATGTTAAAAAAATTATGTGACAATCTCCAATGGTTTCAATCTTCTCCCCCCCCCCATAATCTCTTCCTCATCTCCAAAATAAAAGCTTCCTTATATATACAACAAATAACAAAAGAATGTAAACTGCTAATGAAAGACTCCTTTTCCCACCTTCTCTGTGCAATCCAAACTGATCCTCCTCACTAATAGTCCAATCCTTACCCAATCTGATGATCTGCAGTAGATTTGGTGATCCTGTTGCAGACTCCCCCTAACATTTGAGTTGCACTGATTCATAACCAACATTAGATCCTTGTTGATCTTCCCTAGCGGATCACTCCCAATCCCGCATGCGGCATAACTACAAATCCCCAACAATGTGCATGCTGCCTCCTCAACTTTAGCGTTCATTGGCCCAAAGCTCTGCAACCTCAGTGCTTATCCCATAATTGGCCTAATCCATACTACTTAGCTTCAATCACTTGCTTCAGCATTAGTAAAACCACAGCCGTGGAGGGAAAGTTATGTTTGACCATGCAATGTCCGCAAAAGGAAAAAACTCTGGCCAATTCTTGTCATTGTGCCTACAAAAAGCACGCGCTGCACCAATACTGAGCCCTTAGCTAATGCAGTCCGGAATAGAAATTCCACCAATGTGCTTCTCTGAGCCTATTGTGCTGCCAACTTCCAACCACAGCTGAGCCGCTCCAAGTCAAATTTCCAGTGCTGAGCCTACTTGCCTCTGTGTCTTTAAATAACCGCCACAGTGGTTGATTGTTTAATTGCAGGGGGCTGTCCAGTTGGTTGGTTGATCAGCCGGCAATTTTTGGTCAAAGGGGGGGGCAGTCAATTTGTTGCGGTCAAAGGGGGGGTGGTGCCAGTTGATTGGCCCTTCAATTGATCAAAGGGTGGGGGGAAAGTTTGCAGTCAAAGGGGGGGCTGGTCCATTGGCCTGCTGATCAATTAAAGGGGGTGGCCAGTTGTGGTCAAAGGGAGATGGGCCATTCAATTGGTTGTGGTCAAAGGGGGGGGCCAATCAATTGGCCCTTCAATTGATCAAAGGGGGGGTGGTAGATTGGCCTGCTTATTGATTAAAGGGGGGGGAAAGGCCAGTCAATTGGCCAAAGGGGGGTGGCTGGTTGATTGGACCACTGATTGATTGAAGGTGGGGAGCCTGTTGATTGGCCCACTTATTGATTGAAGGGGGTGCGGCTGATTGGCCTACTGATTGATTGAAGGGGGGTGGGGGCAGTCAATTGGCCAAAGGGGGGGGCGGTCAATTGGCCAAAGGGGGGGTGGTCAATTGGCCAAAGGGGGGGGGAAGTCAATTGGCCAAAGGGGGGGGGCATTCAATTGGCCAAAGGGGGGGGCAGTCAATTGGCCAAAGGGGAGGCGGTCAATTGGCCAAAGGGGGGGCGGTGTGGTGTCATATTTATAACCTTGGATTGGGAGCTGCTTTGCGGGCTGCCCTCTCAGCAGTTGGGTAGGTTGGGCTCAGCATTTGGGATGGGCGCGGTCTCAGCAGTGCCTGCTGCGGGCTCAGCAGCAGCGGATGAGGGCTCAGCAGCAGCGGATGAGGGCTCAGCAGCAGCGGATGAGGGCTCAGCAGCAGCGGATGAGGGCTCAGCAGCAGCGGATGATGGCTCAGCGGCAGGGATTGCAGGGCTTGGCGCCAGGTGCAGGTTGGGCCTACTCTGGGGGGCGCCGGGCCACAACCCACCCAGGGAACGCAGACCAAGTGACGGAGCTGGCCCAACCAAGCTTGCGGGTGGCTAGTCTGGAAGGCAAGGGTGGGGCAATCAGGGGTTATACACGCCGGGAAGGTTTGTGCAGGCATAAGCGCGGGCCAACCCACGGATTGCAAGATCCGCGGAGGCGCACGGACGGATAAACCTGGGGGGCTCCAAGTAGGGCATGGCAGAGGGCTGCGCCATGAGAAGGACAAACCGGAAATACATGATATCAAAGGGGAGGGTTTCAGGCGGGGTGGGTGGTAAGGAGTAGGGTTAGGGTGGAGCTAGGGTTTTGTACTAGGGGTAATATTTCATCTATCTTGTTGCTTGTGGTTGTACCTAGGTTAGGGTTGAGGGGGAGGACTCAAAAATACCTCACTCTCAACTCCGGGTTGGTTTATCATCATATATATATATATCATCATCACCGGACCACCAGGGAATGGTAAGGGAAGGATTGGAAGAGAGGAATTTATCTTGTCATCACTCTCTCTATTCTTAAAACTCATTGCATCCAATCTCCTTACAGACGCTTAGACCAATAACTCCTGGAACTTGAGGACAACTTTGGGGGGTATCACCTCTCTTGTTACCACATCTGGGGGTCTGGCCGGGAACTAATCTTTTGTCTAGGTCTCTCAAAACTAGCAGGTGCGATGTTGCCAAAAACTACTCAGGGATCAAATGTCCCACCTTTGTTCCCTCTCCGGTCAGGAGCTGGCAGGCTGACACCTCCACCACGGCCAACTACTTGGTCCGGCGGTTTTCTGCTCCTTGGTTGGAGCCTTCGGAGGCGGCTGAGGCTCCGCAACGGGTATGTCTTAGGCCGCAGAACTTCCCTCATCTCCAGTACAACACTGCAGATATTGGGCGCTTTCTGGCAAGGTTTGAGGATATTGCAGACTCCAAACACGCAATGGGCAAGGATAAGGTCTGTATGGTTATTCTCTTTATCACGGACAAGAATAAACTCCGGGATGTGGAGGATATGTCTGGCTACAAGGCTTGAGACTGGGAAAGGCTCCGGAACAAGATGATGGCAAGTTGGGGGAAGTGGGAGCCCCGCTTCTGGGAGATGGACTTTGAGTGGGCAGCGGCAGAGGCAATTTTGCAAGGTGGGGTGCGGACACAAAGTTATTTGTCCAAATACAAATCTATGTTTGACCGCATCTACAGCTACCTGGAGAAGAACCAGGTGGTAGCGGGTCAAACAGGGGCAATGAAGCGCGCATTTCTAGGTGGGCTCCCGCCGCAACTTTGTGCGCAGGTCCAGCGGTATCTATTTGAACAAGGGTTGGTATGGCGGTCAGTGGATCAGAGTGTCACGCTTCTTCCAAACCTAAGTGTGATTAACCAGGCGGTAGAGAGCAAGATTGATTTGGAAGAACTGATTGAGGATACGGCCAGGTTGTTCCCAACGGTTTCAAGGCAACTGACAGCCTCTTCCACTCTGGCTCCAAAGCAGGTACAGCCCGCTGTCCCATCAGCAACAGAGCGGCTGGCAGCCCCTTTGCAGTTAATGGAAGTACCAGTGAACAAGGTAACAGATATGTTACGGGAACTATGGATACTTCTGAATCAGATAACTGCTCTGCCTCCTCCTCCTCCGCACAGAGTGCCGCCTCAGATGGGGGCAGGCTTCCAGCCCAGTAGCAGGCCGCCAAGCGGTTTTTTGGTTTTCATGTGCACCTATTGCCGCAATAAAGGCCACTGTAAGTCTGGTTTCCTGGAACTGACCAAGGACATGGAAGAGGGGTTGGTCCGCACGTCTGGGGAAACTTACATATTCCCAACGGGCAAGCCGGTGGATCTGGGGGCCGGTCAGCCACCCCCGGTGGAGCAGGTTAGGGCAAGAGCCTGGCCTGCAGGGGTCGCTCGGGTGTCACTTGGGATTGTTACCAGGCCCAATACGTGGCAAGCTCCGAGTGTGGAGGCGGAGGTTAGGGCATTGGCGGCAAATAAGCAGATTGTTTTGGAGAAGATGGATGTGGATGTCAGAGAGCGGCCATTAACCCAGACCCCAAAAACTGGTACACAAGGGCCGGTAGGCAATGACCAGTTCCGGAGGAAGGAGGAAGGCTGCAGAAATTGTGCGACAGGTGATGGGGAGCAAGGCACCAATACCCCTCACGCTATGGGAGCTGGCCGCGGTCTCCCTGGTGGTTTTCAAGGAAATGGTCCAGGCGCTGAGGGAGCACGGGGGCGGCAGGTTTTCCGCAGCGGTGCAGCGCATGAACACAGCAGGGGAGGAAGGGGAACGCAATTTGTGCCAATCCAAAGCCATGTCGGTGCCGCTTGCCTATGTCTTGATGAAGATTGCGGGAAGGAAGGTGTGGGCAATGGTGGACAGTGGGTCAATGGTCAATCTGCTCCCATCAAAAATGGTGGATGAGTTGGGGCTGGTTCAAAGGAAGTGCGCTATGGGATTAGGGGCACTCAATGGAGGGGAATGTTGGGTGGATGGGGTGGTGGAGGAAGAGGAGGTGGAGGTTGCAAAGGTCCGGAAGTGGCTGTTGTTTCTCTTGGTTGAGTGCGGAAACGTAATTTTGGGTTGACTGTTTATGTTCAGGTTCTGGGCCCGGATGGTGTTTAACACGGAGGAATGGACGGAGGTGCTGACAGTGGAAGACGCTTCCGGGGCAAGGTTTGAGACAACAAGCTGCAACCGCGGGAAGGGGAAATGGGTGCAACCAACAGCAGCCGGCAAAGAGGCAGAATCCAATGGGGGGGACAACTGTGAGGGTTTCCCCACAGAGAATTTTGCCTAGTGGACCACAGGTACTGCGTGGGACAGACTCCGGTTTTGTGCGGGCGGTCAACTAGGAAGGAGAAGGAGGGGGAAGGAAGCACGCCAAGGGCGTGGGAGGCAGAAGTAAGTCCTCTTCCTCAGTATGCATCATTGGAAGGTACTGTGTTTGAAAAACCCTACCATAGTGCACACTTGTGAGCAAAGGCAAGAGCCGCGGGTTAATTATTGCCAGGATTCACAAGGATGACGGTGGAAGCGTAAGGATGGTCAGGTGCAATGCAGGATGGTACAAGCCTGTGGCACAAAAGGTTTGGCCCCGGAACAAGCCAATTCCGCAGGGACTGAACGGGCCTCTCAGGCCAATCTCCTGGTCTCGGGACCCCTGGGTAAGTCTGTTGAAGAATTCCCTGTGGGTAATGCGGTTGGGGAGGATCAAGGCACTTAATTTTGGGCTGATGGAGTGGTTGAGTGCGGAGGAGAAGTATTTTCTGGCATTGGTGTTGGTGCTTGGCAAAAAGGCCCTTGCCTTTGGGCCTGACAAGTGGGGATTGCTGAGGAACAAGGTTGGCAATCCCTATGTGATCCCCACGGTTCTGCACAAGCCCTGGCAAATCAAGCCAATTCCAATCCCTTGGACTGTGCGGGAACCCTTTTTGGAACTGGTCCAGGATTGCATGAGGACAGGTTTGTACAAGCAGTCCACATCAAGCTACTCTAGCCCAATCTTTGCCGTTGTTAAACAGGACAGAAAGTTGCTTAGGATTGTTCATGACCTGCAGCGGCTTAACTCATTCACCATCTGGGATGCGGGATTGCCCCCGCGTGTGGACAAGTTCCTGGAATTGATGGCAGGGCCTGCGTGTTACAGATTGGTCAATATAATGGGGGGGTATGATCAGCGCAAGCTCCATCCCAACTTGTGGCCATTAAGCACGTTTGAGACAGGATTGGGGAGGATGCAGCTAACGCATTTGCCGCAGGGCGCGATGAACTTGGTGGCAGTTTATCAGGCCCAGATGACATGGATTCTGCAGGATGACATTCCGGACGGGGCTCTGATTTTCATTGAAAATGCGGGCATCAAGGGACCAAAGACGGATTATGGGGGCGCGGTGTCAGAGGAAGCCCCAAAGATCTGCCGCTTCATCTGGGAGTAGGCGCAGACATTGGAGCGGGTCTTGTTCCGAATTGAGGAGGCAGGGCTTACAGTGTCAGGGAGTAAGTTGGCAGTTTGTGTTCCGGCACTGGAAGTGCTAGGAAATGTGGTGGCTTTTGACTGCAGGAGAATCGGGGCAAAGAAACGGAATAAAGTCCTTGAATGGCCAACCCCGCTGTGGTGAACCATTTGGGACACCTTGGGAAAAGAATTCAAAAATTGTAAAAAAAAAAAAAAAAAAAAAAAAAAACTGTCCTAGTCGCGTTGCTCATCTTCATCCCCGCGCGTTGCTCATCCTCATCCTCATTGTTGCTCATCCTCATCCTCATTTTTGCGCATTGCTCATCCTCATTGTTGCGCGTTGCTCATCCTCATCCTCATTGTCGCGCGTTGCTCATCCTCATCCTCATTGTCGCGCGTCGCTCATCCATGCCTCACCAAACCCATCCCGACTGCACCTCCAAGCGCTTGTCCAATCTTTGGATCCATCAATCTCCCACCTCACTCAATCAATCAGTCGCCAATCTCAAGCCCGTCAGGATTTACTCAATCGCCTCAAGCCGTTGAGTCCTGCCTGCCATCATCCTCCCGTCCAATCTCACTCTGATCAAGATCAAGACAGTCTCAATGCCCACCTCAACTCCCTCACCTTTCCCCTGCGACTCTCCCACCCCCCTTCCATCTTTGGGCTGGGGTGGAAAGGCATTTTCTACTGCCCACAGACATCTGCGGGCGGTCTGGTTCATTTTCCTTTCCCACCCCTTCCGCCTTTGGGCAAGGGGTGGGTGATTCTGGTATTGTCGCGCAAGCCCCTCAACAGACGGACGCAAAAGGTGGTGAAGTGATGAGAAGGATTTCCACCTGCCTTCCTGATCAAATTTTTCTGATCACCTGAAAATCAAAAAAAAAAAAAAATTCTTTCTTTTTCCGCTCTATTTGTAGAATCCGTTGTACATAGTCTAACAGGGCCTCCTGCCCATATAAGGAGGGTCTCTCCCCTGCCTTTTGGGGGAGAAGGAGCACATCAGCACATCCTATCATCACATCAGATATCTATGATTGCCCCTTGATCCTTGAGCCTCCATACTCAAAACCCTTGATCCTTGATCCTTATCACCAACCAATAGCTTTTCTGGTTGAAGAAGAATTTGACTAATTGAATTCTTGAGTGTGTTGCAGCACTCCTGATCCCTTTATCCAACCATACTGGTCCTGATCATCCTTTGATTATCTTTCTGGAACCAGTCACGTTTGACTGAAGAGGTTTTATTAAGCTTAAAACCTGGAGTGTTAAACCTCCCTTCATCTCTTTTGAAGTTGAATTCCCCAACGCTACTCTTGAGTCCCTTGAGAAGTGTTGGGTTATTCTTGTTTGAATCATTTATTTTTTTCTTCTAGAGCTTCTTCAAACAATTAGCTTTGTCTTGTGCAGCCACCCACAGTTATCTGGCACCCTTCAAGCGCTTGATTGCGGAGAGTTGGGCAGGTTCATTGAGAACCTGGAGGTTGTTTGGGATTGAGTTGATCTTTCCCAAGCTCCTGCTGACGACCAGAGCTATAAGCTTGTGGGCGTTGTCACTCACAATTGCCTTTTCTTGTTGAACTCTGAACAATTCTTGACTCCTTCTATTCAAGTTTTCCCCGACATCATCTTGCCACAGATAGTGTTGTCTCCCAGCTACCAACTACTATAATCTTTATCCTCTTACATTTGGTTCCCCGTTTACCATGTTCTGGACTTTGATCTTGGTTACATTTAAATATTTTTTTAACACTCAGGAGGGCAGCCTAAACAGCACCTTTCCCCTCCACAGAACTGCCACGGCCTAGCACCGTCTGGACTCTTACACCGCAGACGCCTTTGCATTTCCTCCCATTCCTGGGACTGTGCAATTACGTTTGCATGTTCATTGAGCAGTTTGAGGAAGTTTCAAGTATGCTGCGGGCACTAACACAGAAGGGTGCGGCGTGGGAATGGACGGCAAGGTGTGAAGCTGCCTTTGCTAAGCTCAAGGAGACTGTGGGCCGCGAAATTGTCCTCCTGGACCTTGACTACAACGTGGGAGGGATCCGCTTGGCTGTTGACTCTAGCAAGTTTGGCGCGGGCAGCGTGCTGAAGCAGGAAGAGGATGTTAAGGACAGGCCGTTTCTCTACAAGTCCGTGACATTTACCATGATGGAGAGTTGGTATTCGCAGCCGAAGCTGGAATTATGTGGAGTTGCCAAAATTGTGCGGAGGCTTCAGCACCTGCTTTTGGGGGCACACTTTGAGCTTTTGGTTGATTTGGAGGCCCTGGCGCGGATGATCAATTCTCTGATGCTGCCAAATGCTCCTATGACTAGGTGGGTGGAATTTCTTCAGCTCTTCACTTTTGGCGTGGTTCATGTTCCGGGGAAGGCGTTCACAATGCCCAACGCGCTGTCGGGGTATCCATGGGAGGACCCGTTTGAGGGGGTGGAACCCCTGGACATGGAGTCTCCGGTTATCTGCCTAGGTATGTTGGAGGCGGAGGTCATCCTTGCGCTGCAGCAGTCCAGGCGTTACGCAACCTTGTGCTCCTTTTTGCAGGATCTTTTGTTTCCCAAGGGTACGTCAGGGGCGGTAATTTGATGGGCAAAGTGGTGGACAACCAACTTCTACTTTCAGGAAGGACAACTGTGGCGGTGGAGTACCCTAGTGTCTTTTGTGGTCACAAAATCAAGGAAAGACCAGGAAATGATTCTGGGGTGTCTTCACCACAACCTTTGCCACTGGGGAAAGATTGAGACATGGAGGAGGGTGAAAGCAAGGTTCTGGTGGCTGGGTGTGGTGCGCGCAGTGCGTGAATGGGTGAAGTCTTGCAAAGCGTGTCAACAGCGGAGCTCTAGGCTGCCCAGGGAGGTGGGTCACCCTACGGGGAGGATGTGCTGTTTGGGAGGGTCTCCCTTGATGTGGTCCACATAAAGGTGGGAAAGTTTGCGTACCTGCTGGTTGCGCAGGACAATCTATTGGGTTGGTTCAAGGCTTGTCCTGTGGTGAAGTTTTTGGCGGAGAAGGTTGCTCAGTTTCTAGAGGAAGATTGGTTTGCGCGGTAAAGTTTGCTTTGCCTGGTCACCATTGATGGAAGCGCAGAGTTCTGGGGTTGTTTGATGACGCTGGTCCAGAATTGTGGAGCTAAGTTTGGGTGGGTCACGGAGTACTATCCAAAGGGCGCCGGGATGATTCAAGGCAGTCATCAGCCTATCAAGGACCCCCTGGTAAAGATGTGCGGTGAGGACGGAAAGTGGTGGCAGGAGGCCCTTCCGGTGGTCCTCTTTGCAGACAGGATCTTGTTCAAACGCTTGACGGGCTACTTGCCTTATGAACTTCTCTACGGACAGCGTCTGGTTCTTCTGGTGGACATTGAGCTGGAAACCTTCTTGGGCGTGGACTGGTGGAAGGTAAAGACCTCTGCAAAGCTTGTGGAGGCGCGGGCCAAACAGCTTCTCCAATGGGACAAGACACTGGCAAAGGCCGCGGAAAGGTTGTGGAAGACTAGGAAGGCGTTGGTCCGCTATTGGGACGAGCGTTTTTCCCATCACCTCCGCAATTGATTGTGGAAGGGGGACTTGGTCTTGCTGTACAACCGGAGTCTGGAGTCCCAGTGGGGTAAGCTTTTTTCCAACCAATGGAACGGCCCCTTCTGCGTGGCATCAAAGTTTGAGGGCGGGATTTATCAGCTTGAGGAATTGGATGGGGCGCTGCTCAAACAGAAGGCCACGGCTTTGCATGTGAAGCGCTTCTTTGCACGCGGCTCCCCTTTCTTTGATGAGATGGCCAGCAATGGGGCGGATGCAGGGGACGGTGCTGGTGGTTCAGGATTTGTAGACGGATTGGGCTCTTTGGCTGAGGAGGAGCCCGTGCGTGACGCGCCGCCTCAAAGGAGCAAGAGGCTACAAACCGCTGGGGACAGCCGTCAAGCTGGGGGGGCGCGAGTAGGGTAAAAGGTTGATTTGGTGAGGGGGTGCTCTAGCTGGTTCACAGCCGGAATAACTAGACACCCCAGACTGTTTGTTTCCTTATTTATTGAATACATTGCTTTGCAATTTGGTACTGGTTTTGGTTATGATTGGTTGCAGGGATGCAGGCGCGGCGCAAGCTGGGTCCATAAATGCAAGTACAAGCCCCGCGGTTGGGTAATGTGAGACAAGGAGCGGAGGCCCGGTGTTAGCAAAAAAAAAAAAACTTTTTCTTTTTGGTTTTGGTTCTTTTCTCTGTCTTCTCTTTATCAGTTGTCTTCTCCTACAGCGTAATGAGTGCGGAGTATGTGTGGGAAACATACTGGAAAGGTCTGATTTGGTGAGGGGTTCTCCTAGGCGGTTCACAGCCGGAACAGCTAGACACCCCAGAGTGTTTGTTTCCTCAACTTCTTTTCCTCTTGTGGATGACTGTGTGCGCGCGCTGGTCAAGGGTGGTTGTGTTTGCTGCAGGTTGGGTACAGGGAACTGTGTGGCAGTTTGGCTGGGGCGGTCCAGGTACCTTCCGGAGGACAATCTGGGGGGCTCAGTCAAACAGGAGGAAATGACAAGATGACAATGGGTGACGCGGGTGGTGGAGGGGTGCCTCGCGGAGACGGGGAAGGGGAAGGGGCAGCGGCCGGAGGAGGAGCCAGGGCAGGGACCGGAGTAGGAGCTGGAGGAGGAGCCGTTGTGGTGTCAATTTATAGACACAGATTGGGAACTGCTTCGCGGCTGCGCCCTCAGCATTGGATGCAAGCGGGCTCAGCATTAGGGTATGCGGAGTGCTCAGCAGCAGCTGCTGCTGGATCAGCAGCAGCCGCTGTTTGGCTCCGCACCTAGTTGACGGGTTGGGCTCAGCATTGAATGTGGCGTGGGCCGCAATCCGCGCCGGAGATTGGATTCGGAAGGTAGTGCGCTCGACTAGGTTCGCGGGAACGCCGGTTTGGATATGTAGGAGCGGAGCGATCCGCGGGCTATAAAGGAACGGATGGAGCGCGCGGATCACGCTGGATAATACCGGACATCCACGAGAGGCGCGGACGAACGGATACGGACAGGCGCGGGGGGCTCCAAGTAGGGCGCGGTGCAAGGACCGCGTCATGAGAAGGACGAACTGGATGGAAAGAACAGCGTACAGACATTGGGGGAAGTTTGGTACGGAGGTGGGGAGAGGAGGCTAGGGTTTCTGTTTTGGGATTTTTTTCTGTTTCTTTGTCATACTGTTATTTGCGCTTGTACTTAGGTTAGTGTTGAGAGGGAGGACTTATCCTCAATCTCAACTCCGGGTTAGGAGGGGGGGGGCATGGAATCAGACCATCATATCATTGGATTGGATCAATCATCTCACCAAGAGATTAAAGGAACTCATACCGGATACACATCCAGGTGGAAAGTTCTTAGGATTGAAGGATTGGCGATTTCACTCTCTCTCTACTTTTCTTTATCTCTTTATCTCCTTATTTCTATTTCTCATTTAAGTGCAACTTTGGGCATCCTCATCTCCTTTCAGACGCAGGGAACCGTTAACTTCTGAACCTTGGGACAGTTATAGGGGGAAAACCCTAATTCTTTCCACACCGTGCAACGTCAAAGGATTTCATCAATATGCGGGTCCCTTGCGCCTTGCGTAACCCTGATGTGGTCTGCCCAGAATTGTATAGCTGCTTGGTAAGCCACAAAGTTGGGGAAGTCCTCCTTCCGGGGAGGTCCCGCGCGGAAGAGCAGTGAAGCGGAGTTGCAGATTGAGCTTGGGGGGGATGGCAAAGGGGTGATCCAGGTGGAGTCCAAGAGTCCTCCAAGATGGTTTCATTGTCCAATACCACAAACGGGTCCGGACGGGCCCTCTTGTGCGGGCGGGAACGGGAGCCGGATTGAGGGGGAGGCTGGGGCATTCCCTCACTAAGCAAGCAGCAGTGGTGGCCTTGACAGCAAGCGCTGCAGGTGCGTCAACCAGGAACAATTGAACACAAGTGCCTGTTCCGGGCGCAGAAATTGCAGGGGATCATAGTGTTGGGGGAAGTTGGAAAGAGGGGCGGGGCTAGTAGCTGGGGTGGACTGGGAGTAGGGGGGGGTGGTCCAGTAGCGCATTAGGGTCAAGGTAGTGATGGAAGGACCTCTGGGGACAGAACTCAACTTGGGGGGATGTGGTGTTGTATTTATGACCTTGGATTGGGAGCTGTGTTGCGGGCTGCGCGCTCAGCAGTTGGGTAGGTCAGGCTCAGCATTTGGGGTGCGCGCGGTCTCAGCAGTGCCTGCTGCCGGCTCAGCAGAAGTGGATGAGGGCTCAGCGGCAGGGATTGTGGGGCTTGGCGCCAGGTGTGGGTCGGGCCTACTCTGGGGGGCGCCGGGCCGCAACCCGCCCAGGGAACGCAGACCAAGTGATGGAGCCGGCCCAACCAAGCTTGCGGGTGGCTAGTCCGGAAGGCAAGGGCGGGGCAATCCGGGGTTATACGCGCCAGGGAGGTTTGCGCGGGCTGACCCACAGATTGCAGGATCCGCGGACGCGCGCGGATGGATAAACCTGGGGGGCTCCAAGTAGGGTGCGGCAGAGGGCTGCGCCATGAGAAGGACAAACCGGAGGTACGTGATATTGAAGGGGAGGGTTTCAGGCGGGGTGGGTGGTACGGGGTAGGGTTAGGGTGGAGCTAGGGTTCTGTACTTGGGGTCATATTTCATCTATCTTGTTGCTTGTGGTTTTACCTAGGTTAGGGTTGAGGGGGAGGACTCAAAAATACCTCACTCTCAACTCCAGGTTGGGTTATCATCATATATATATATATATCATCATCACCGGACCACCAGGGAATGGTATGGGAAGGATTGGAAGAGATGAATTTATCTTTTCATCACTCTCTCTATTCTTAAAACTCATTGCATCCAATCTCCTTACAGAAGCTTAGACCAATAACTTCCAGAACTTGAGGAAAACTTTGGGGGGTATCACCTCTCTTGTTACCACAGTGGTCAATTGGCCAAAGGGGGGGGGTCAATTGTCCAAAGGGGGGGGTGGTCAATTGGCCAAAGGGGGGGGCAGTTGTTTGGCCCGCTGATTGATCAAAGGGGGGGGCTGGTAAATTGGCCCACTGATCACTTGAAGGGTGGGGGCAGTTCATGAGTCAAAGGGGGGAGGGCTGGTTGGCAGGCAATGTTTGGTTGAAGTGGGGGGGCAGCAGTCCATCAGTCAAAGGGGGGAGGGCCAGTTGGCAGGCAACATTTGGTTGAAGTGGGGAGGGGTCAATTGGTTGAAGGGGGGGTTGTCAAGGATGGCGGGAGGGGTTGCTTGGGTGGTGGCTGTGGATGGAGGGGGGGTGGGGGGGGGGTCTGGTGGGTCAACAAGGAGGGAGGAAGCAAGGGAAGAGTGGTTATCACAAGTGAAACAGGGGGGGATTGGATTGAGATGGAGGGAGTTGGGCATAAAGCAGTGGGCTGGAAACAAATATGGGAGAGGAAAGGGGGTTGTTAGGAAGGAAATCATAAAGGGAGTTGAGATAAGGAGACTGACCTGGAGATGGTGATGGTGATGGTGGGTTTGTGGGTGTGGTGAGCTTGTTGTTGGTGGTGAGTGGTTGAGTCCAATGAGTGGGAGAGGAGGAGGAGGGTGAGTGGTTGAGTCCAATTACTGGGAGGGGAGGAGGAGAAGTACAGTTTAGGGGGTGACAGGGGTCCACTTTTGGTTGACTGAAAATATTAAGTCAGTCAGTGTGGGATGAAAAAAAAGGTGCATACTTGTGTTTTTTTCTCTTTACCAATCCTGAAATCAGACCATCATGATTCAAACTGAGCAAGGGTGAGATGTAGAATTTGGTCTCCCATGGCAAAAGAGTATTGATTAGATAAGACTGGACTGATTTGAGGAGGATAAGATACATCATCTTCAAAGATTTGATCTGATTAATCTTTGATGTTGGCCAATAAGTTATGGAGAATAATGCAGCAGACAATCCAGTTTATGATTACCTTCATGTCTTTGGAATTTTGGAGCTGGCTTTGCATTTCTCTTAAGCTGGCTCATCTTCCTTTCAGGACTCCAATGGAATGCTCAATCCAAACTTGTGATTGGAAAAGATGATAGTTTAAATTGGTTTTGGCTTGATCATTGGATGAAACATTGCAGTATGCTGGAACCACATATTTACCACTGGAATAATCAGAGTCAGCCAGAAGGTAATGGTTTTCATCAAAGTAGCTCTGAGGTTGCTGAGAAATATTCATTTGGATGAAGACATAAGAATCATGACAGGAACCTGGAAGGCTTGCAGGGAGGGCAATGACCTTTTTGTTGTTTTTTCAAACAAGTTGAACAGAAATGGAGTATCTATATGAAGAAAGGAAGCATGGTTGGTCAGTTTTTTGTAAAAAAAAGTTTTATATTAAGAGATTGGATTGCCTTTTCTTCCAATCAAAGAAGTGGTTTCCATAAAGCTTGGGTTTTTGACTCAAAGGGATGGTGTTTCCACCAAAAAATCTAATACAACCTTGAAAACCTTCAGTCCCCATGACCTGCAAGATCCCAATGTGCTCTTCCTTTGTTGGAAAGCATAGAAGTTAGTGAAAAAATCCTAGGACAGAAGTGATAAAATGTTGGGTGTACAAGTTGACTGTTCCATATCCAATAGAGAAAAGATTTTACAATAAATGAGCAGCAGCACCATTATCATTGGATCCAAACCAAAAAAGAGGGACAAAAAGTTGGATAGCAGGATTTCATTGGGGATTCCAATATTCATTCTAGAAGACAGGATAGTTCTCAATCGTTTCCAAAGGCTTCATTAATGATTCTAAAGAAGTTCAAATAAGTTGAAGGAAGCTTAAGTCAGGGAGGAGATGGAGCTTCTGCCTTTCATACATTGGATTTTGAAAGTGATTTTTTTGGGGGATTAAGTAGTGTTGTTCCAATAGAGAATTCAAGGATAACAATTCAGATTCAAAATCACAGTGGGAATTGTATTCTGAATGGGATTCAAATAGTAATGAAAGTTCAGTAAGCTTGATTCCATTTTCAACTAGCTTCCTGGAGGTCAGTTTTGACATGCTGAGAAGTGAAGATTTTGGGGAGGGGCAGTGTTTTTGATTTGAAGTGATGAGGAGGTGTGTTATTCAATGGAGATGGGCGTGGTATCAATTTGCTGAGGTGGAGGTGTGGATGGGTTTTTTGCATAGGATGGATGGTGGATGGATGATGGCGCATAAATTGCAGGTTTGATGTTGGAAATCAGCCATTCCCATGAAATCAGCCATTTTGAAATACATCAGTTAAGGGGTAAGTGTATTTCAGAAACCCACAATTAAAAATGGCAGATTTTGTGAAGAAAAGGCGGTTTTCTAATGGCATATCTCCTAAATTTGATGCTCCCTAATATGGTTGAGTTGATTTTTATATTCATTTATTTGGGATTTTTATTTGGTCCTGCATTTATCTTAAGATTTAAAATTAACCATTTGAATATACCATATCATGTTCAATTTTCCCTCTTGATTGGGCTAGGGGATATTTTTAATATATTTTATCTTGATTATCAGTGGAAAAATTCTTGTATTCTGGAACCACATATTTACCAGTGTGATAAGAATATCAAGCCAGGATGCATAAACCTTGGTCAAAGTAGCATTGAGTTTCTTAAACAATCTGCATTAAATTTAAAACATATGAATCATGACATGAGAATATCATACAAACATGAATTGAAGTTAAATTCTGGGAATGGTAAAAAATAATTTGAGAAGCAACATATTATCTAACAGAAAAAAGGAAAAAAAATCAGCATATTATGAAAAATATTTTTGAATAAAAGGATGGAATGCATTTTCTTTCAAAAAAAATAGTGGCTTCCATCAAGTCTGCTTTCTTAAAAAAATTGATTTTGGTAAAATCAAAAAATAATATGCCACATGTGAATCCTTCTGTCTCCAAGAAATGAGTTATATCCTTTTTCCATTTATTAGATTTTCAGAAAATGTTTGGGTTCAAAAATAATAAGATATCAGTGGTAAATATTTTGGTGAATGGGTGGAATATTCCATAACCAATTGAGAAAAAATTTTCCTATCAATGAATAGATTTTCCTTTCAATTTTGATCTCAATCTAAAAATATAAACTTGAGGTTGGATAGCAGCCTTTTTTTTGAGGATTCTTATATTCATTCTTGAAAAAAAAAACTTGTTTAAATCATCTCCAAAAGTTTCATTTATGACTCCAAAGGAGTGCAAAGGTTTTGGTAGAAGCCTGAGCCAGGGGGGATACAGATCTTTTTCTTTTAATACATAGGATGGTGCACCATCTTTCTTCCGGGGAAAAATTCTTTTCTTTAAAGTTTAGATTTCAAGGATAATCATTTGGAACCCAAATTTGATTCTGAAGTAGATTCAAATATTAAAAAAACTCCATTCAGCTGGATTGCATTTTTTGCTAGATGTCTGGAGTTTAATTTGGTAATTCAAAGACTGAATATCTCTATGAGTGGTGGTGATGTGTGCAATTTTAATTGATGAGGTGTATGGTGTGATTTTTTGTATATTTTGGTTTAAATTAATGATACTTGTGTGTTGATTTGCTGATGTGGAGGGTTGATTTTTTTTTCATTTTTTGGATGATGATGCATAAATAATTTATTTTATTTTTCAAACACATCATTTCTACGAAACAAACCAGTGGGGTACTTTTATTTCAAAGAATTCCATTAAAATTCTGTATATGGTAAAAATAAAATGATTTGTTTCCAAATATGGATTTTCTGGCTCTGATAAACCCTAATAAACTGTATCCACAGGAAATTTGACTTTATATCTAAATTCCTATCTGATTTGTGTTTCAATTTTCCTTCTACACTCCATTATTTTTTTGATTCAGGTCTTATACTTCCAAATCAAAATGATTTTTTCATGATCAATAGAATCCAAAATTTGAACTTATCTTGTACCTGCTAAATTGTCATCAGTTTTCAACACTGAAAATGGATCTTGTGGGTGTTTATGAATTCATAGAATTTTGTTGAGATAGCACTTCCTGTTTCCAATTTTTGTTTTGAAGTTTATATTTGGATCTCAAGATTTTCATCTTTGAATTAAATTTATTTTGGTTGACTGCCTTCATCATGCTCTATTTCTTCTGTGCTTGGTGTTTCTCAGTTTCTGCAGCTTTAATTTGACCATACACTTGAGGTAACATAGTTACTCCCACTTTTTCCCTCAAAAAATCTTGGAATTCCTTAGCTAATTTTTGAAGTTACTGCATTTTCTCCTCCTTGATATTGGTATATTCAATCACTGGGAATATTTTTACCATCATTGGTTTCAAAATGGTATCCAAGTCTTCTATAGTTCAATTTTGATCAAAGAAGAAAAAACTTTGATAATTGAGGCTGGTTCAATGGACCATTCACCAGCATCACTTGAAAATACACTGGGTTGCTTAGCATGAGCAATACTTGCTTGCCAACTTGATTTGTTCACCAAACCAATGAATTCTTTACTATCAGCCTTTGTGAAATGTTTTTCCTCCTCTGACCCAGCTTACTCTTCCTGGGAACCTTTCTCATAATTATCCAGAGCTTTCATACTCTCTTGTTTAAAACTAGTGACCAATCTCAAACTGTGCAAATTTTTCATGATGAAGAAAATATTTTTTACAATTTGCAAATCAAGAGGATTTTCCAGTTTCCAACTGAAAAGTTGGAGGATAGATTTCTGAGAAATAAATTTCAAGCTCTCTGCTTGTAATGGAAGTGCCCCAGGCTTTTCACTAGCTGAAAGAATGGTACTGTTTGCTTTTTTGGCATCAATCCAAATTTTCTTGTTGTGTGACACCAAATTCAGAATTTTTTGCAATAATTTTAGTGTTTGGATGCATCTATCCAAAACAAGCAATTTGATGTGCCTTATTCCTCCAGCCACAAAGGCAAATACTTTCTCAAAATGAAAACTGTAATTTTTTCAAAAACCCTGCATGCAAATGAAAGCTTTTTACTCAGAAATATTGTCATCAGAGCCAAGCTTGGTTTGATAAGCCCGTGTTTATTTTATGGGTAAATCTCCAGGACCCATCTTCCTCTTGACCCATAAGTTGTTGTGCATCATGTTTTCAATTTTGCTTTTTTTTTTTTTGTCAGTCAAAATTTTCTTGTTGTGTGACCTCAAAGGGAGCATAATGCACAAGAATTTTAGAGTTTGGATGCATGCATCCAAGCACAAGCCAAAAAAATCAAAATTGAACACATGGTCTGCCACAATGTATGGTTTGAGCGCAAGAGGGGCCTGGAGATTCACCCATACCATCAACATTGGCTTATCAAACCAAGCTTTGCTCTGATGACCATATTTCTAAGTACAAATCTTGCATTTGTGCACAGGTTTTTTGAAAAACTTAAAGTGTTCATTATGAAAAGGTTCTGGGTTTCTATCCTCATAAATAAAACCAACCACAATGATTATCATGAGGAGGTAGGGGAGTACAGCTTCAACCTATGATATAAAATGAAAATTTACCTTTCATTAAGTTTTTTTACAAAGACCTATATTATTCAGCCCCTGTTATTAATTGAAAGCCTTATTTTCTCAATCACCACCTTTACATGAAAGGAAGAGCACACAAAATAAACCAAGAATCCTTTTTTTTTCCTGCCTAGATCTCTTTTTCAAACCATCCTCTGTTCCTATTCCTGGTTATATACCCTAAATCAACCCTAAAATCCTATTTAAGATTGTAAAAATAATCAAGAAAAATTGAAAATCCATGGTTAATGAATTGGTGAAACCTTAACAACAATCCTTTACAACTGGTAATTGCCTTCCAAAAGCTCATCGATCTCATTTTTAGTCATTAATCTAGGTCTTATCAGAGACCCATTTCAATTTTAAAAGAAACCAGCCAAAAACTTAATCAAAATTATTGTGCTACTTTTCATATTGAAGGACTGGATGTTTAAAACTGCCTCAGTTTACCATTGATCACTGAAATTTTAGCTGGTATATCAAAATAAACAATATTTGATTGGATATTTTTACTTGATGGGGAATTTCAAGCAAGTCCCAGTTGAATCAATGTGAAAATTCAATTGAATTAATGGTTTTTCATTGGGGGATTACAAGTGAAATTCATTTTAAACCATGGTGAATAGCATTTGAATCCTATTTTCTTTTTGAATTTAAACTTTTTTGAAGTCAAGATTCTTCATTGGTAAATAGAAGTTTCCTGTAAAGGGATTCAATGGGCCAGAAAATGGGAGCGGATGGTGAAATTGAGTCACTGGCCAGCCAGAGAGCCAAATCTGGCCCTGGTGATAGATATTACTGGAGTAGGATCTGGAAGATTGTTAGTCATTTACAGAATTTTTCACCATTTTTCTTGAAAAATTGAGAAATTATTACAAATCAAACGTGGAAAACTACTAAAATAAATTCTATTTTCAAATAACCTTACTCATCCTGGACCGCCGTTCAAACAACTGGTTGTTCCACCTGTTACCCAAATCAAAGCTTATTGATTTCAATCTTGCCTGTATAAGCTCTTGTTCCACTTCAAGTAAAATTTGTTGATGTGAAAGTAATTCTTCAGGATGAGAAAGTGGGCCACTTCTTGCTGATGTTAAGTTTTTTATGCCTAGGTGGTAGGTTCATGGTTGGAAGTTGGGTGGGTGGTGGTTTTTTGATCTTTAAAGTGGAGTTCTAGTTTCGACAATCAAGTGATTGATGTCCTCCTAGCTGGCGAGCAACCCGTCAAGTGGCACACGGTTGGAGTGTTTCCGCGCGCGTGAAGTCGCTCGCTCGCTATTTTTTTTTTTTTTGCCTCGCGAGTCGCCGCCGCTGCCCAACGAGCCGAGCCCCCGCGCGACATGGACTGTCTGCAAGCCGGTCGCGCCCTGCCCTCCCAAGCCTCCCCCGCCGTGTATCTCCCTCTCTCGGCGTGTTCAGGTCGATTCTGTCTCAACTTCCAGGTAGAACCTTGCCGGGGCGTCATCTGTCATCCCACCGAACTATCCTACGCGCAACCCAATCCCCCTAAACTTGCTGACGAACAGGCTAAAGTGAAGACTGGAGAAGATGTCTGCTTCTGGTCTTGCACGCGCCACGTCCGACTCCAGAACCTCTTCAAAGAACCTCCTGCAGCCCTCCTTTATGCCAATACCACCCTCACCACCTGCTTCTGATCCGATAGCCCCTCCCTCATCATCTCCTCGATCCCCTCAATCTCAACCGCGTGTCCTCGGAAGCAAAACCTCCAAGAAACGTCTACCACCCCGTTTTCTCGATCATTCTCAATTCCTCAAAGCTGTCCTTGAGTCGGAGCCATCAGAGCTGACCAAATCTCCTCCAACGTGTCTCAAACGCCGTCGATCTTCAATTCAAGACCAGCTTGGAACCAGCTCGCCTCCAACAAGCCCAACCACTCGTCAATCGTCACGTCCCGCCAAACGTCTCAAGGTTTCATCTTCTCCTATCCCAAACTCCTCTTCGCTCTTAGCTCTCAATCATCAAGATTCTCCCACTAATCCATTTCTCGTCAAACCTGGAGAGCCAAAGCGCCGAGCTGGTGCTAAAACTGATGAATCACATCGCAAACTGGTTTATGTCTTGTGAGTGAGGTTGCTTATCATGTCCAACTTTTTTCTTAGTCGTCGCCTTGCTCATCTGATCCCCGCTTCATTGATGTCTTGCCTCAGCCGCGGAAAACGTATAGCCTACGATACGAGCCAAGACCTGAGCTGTGCGGGAGGGTCACCATTCGCTACAACAGCGCCTAAGTTATTATTCCCTTCACCTCCCAGTCCAACTCCAGAACCGACCAGAAAGTTGTTGAAATTCGAGGCAGCCGATCAACGCCCGGGATCTCATCATGATGATCTGCATGCTAGTCCTCAGCGAGATAGTGCTCGACCCCAGTTAACTTTCCAAACCCCTAAACGAGACCATTCTACTTCCAATGTGGCCATCGCTCACCACATGTTGCCGACTCCTCAAAGTAATTCAAAAAAAGCTAACAGCGCACGGAGCACTCGTATCGTCCCGGCGGGCCCCATCAATACTACCAAAACGATGGCAAGGATCATGAGGTAACTATGTCATCATTCTTTTCTTTCTTTGTGGCTTCTTTTGAAGCTCTCGTAGTTCTCTGGAATTATTCGTTTCACCTCTGTTCATCTATTTTTTTTTTTTTAATAAAAAAAAGAAGTTTTTCAACCCCCTCAGCCCATGGTATCAATCGCTTGTTTCTTCGTTGTGTTACTTGTATTCCCTTGCCTTCTATCCTTAGTCACCGTCTCTCTCTCTCTCTCTCATTAACGTCTTGAACGTCCAGTAAATTACGATTTCCGACAATTCAATCAATGCTCTATATGTATCCATGTTCAATGCTTAAATTATAATCTGCTTGTTCCTTGTGGTTTGCAACGTAAAAAAACAAAACAAAAAAACTCGTCTCTTGCTTCTGGTACTCTGTCTTTGTTTTTTAAAAGTTTCTCTCCTGTATGTATCGGCTCAACATGGTTATATTTGTACGACATAACCGGAGCAGCAAGCCACGCAACGACAAACCTCGAGGCACCTAGAGTTCTAAGTGATAATGCACTCCTATTCGTGAACGCGTGGATTTTCCGGTGGTGTTCAAACATACATACTTTCTGGCTGCCACTGAGTGGGCTCATCGAAAAACTGAAAGAAAGGGTGTAGGGAGAGACACTGGAAATACATGGACTTACTGGGGAATCGCCCCCAAATCTGGAGACTTTTAAATAATTTAGTTTGCAAGGGGGGTGAGATGTGAGTCGATTGAAAATCTGGAGTGCGACCTCTACCAGACCGAGCCCATGGGGCTAACAAAATAAGCTACAGAAATGAATCCAGAAACATTTCAAGATGGAAGTAAGTCCCCAAGATTGAATCTATCACAAAAGATTCAAACTTTTTTTGGATGGACATTCTGAAGAATTTGATCAGTTTTGAAAGATGTCTGGTTACCTGGTCTCTGTGTGATACCTCCTCTAGTTGAGTTGGTCAATCTAGATGCAGCTACATCTGACTGACCACTGGTGGACACTGGGTCAAGTAGTAAATGAAGACTAAGATTCACTCTAGACAAACTCTGGGGGATGATTTGAATTGATTCAGATGTTAGAGGGATTGATCTGTGGTTCAATTTGGAAGCTTGAATTATTTGCTGACAGAAACCCATAGGAAAGTCCAAATTGTGCAAATACCAGAGTGATTGAGTGATTGAATTTAATACATCATTTTGAGAAGTTTGATCATATCAAAGGATACAGTTGTTGGTTCTTTGTGACAACTATCCTGGGTGAGTTGATTGATCTAAGCTTGATAAATAGAGATAAAACTTCACATGGGTGAACACTGTGTCTCAGGAATAAACACCCAAGTTTGAGATGGTCTGACCTTCAGATTGGTTGCTTTCTAAGCAGAATGCAAGATTAAACCAAAATTGCTTTGCAGGTTTCTCTTTTTAAAAGGCAGGTTGTTTTCATCTGGGTCAAAAGAAGATGAGACACATGGATTGGTAACCAATGCTCTCATGGAATCACCTTGTTTCTATCTTAAAAATTATAAAATTAGCTCTACATATGAACCAAATTTAGAAATCCCTGTCACACTCCAAGGTTAAGGGCTATTTTCTTCATCACTTTGGCATATCCCTTTCCTCAGTACCATCTACCTCAGTCCATAAGTGTGACACAAATAAAGCACAAAATCAATGGTGCACTCTGCTTACTTCCTCTGGCTTGCGCAAACAACCTTCCAATCTTGGGTACTCAGTATATACCTGCAATATTTGCAGTTACCTTTGATCAGGTCAACCACCCATTTGAGATTTGCTCTTCTACCCTTGTGTATCTCAAGCCCTTGGAATTCCATTCTTGGTCACACAACTAAAATAGTTTGCACCTATGTATAGATAGCCACACCAACTTTATAGTCTTGCCAATGGACTAGCTCCCTTCCCTGCATGATGAAATCCATTTATTTTCATTGTTTTCACATATCATTCCTTCCATGTCTCACCCATTAAGCCATGTACTTTGCACACTCTATTGTCTCACACCTACACTATGACCTTGGAAACAATTGTACAGTTAATTTCATTTTCACATTCCATCCCTGTCATTCATTGCATCATTGCTCCCTAGATGTAGACAAATTTCCATAAGGTTGTATCTAAGTCACCACCAGATTACCTTATAAGGTCTACACTGTCCGCCTGAAGATTGTTTCCTCATTTAGTTAATTTCATATGTTCTTGCATTTTATACGGTCAATTCATTACATTGGGCTTTGCCTTAGTTTCTTTCCATTGGAACAATTTCATCTCTATTGCTTTTGTTCAGACATTGAACCATTTGTTTTCACTTTGCAGTTAGATTTTCTATCTTGCTGTCACACGACCACCCCACGTACTATAGGGCAATTCTTAGATGATCGCAAGCGCAAAGGAATACCAAGTGCGAGGGCAAGTGCAAATAGCAAGACCCAGTTGCAAAGTGCAAACTTGGTTATGCCACTCAACAAACGGCAAGATGAATGGAAGGTGTTCCAAAGAAGGAAACTCAACCTGAGTCCAATGTGATAACTAGGTTGCAGCAAAATGCAAGAACATATGAAATTAACTAACTGAGGAGACAATCATCAGGCAAGGGGATATCCCTTATAAGGTAATCCAAAGTGACTAGTTACAACCTGGTGATGAGCTAACTACAGGTGAAGCGGTGAGGCAATGAATGACAGGAACAGAATAGGAAATGAAGCAGTGGTATAGATCCAAGGTCTTAGCATAAGTGCAAGACAATAGAATCTGAGCGTACAATTGTATGAAAAATTGGGATAGGAGCGAGTGACGTTGAAGGTAATGCAAATGAGAGGTAATAGTGTATGCAGGGTAGGGACTAGTCCAATTGCAAACTATACAGTAGTGATGGCTTAGTTAGACGTAGATGCGGACTAACAAACAATGCATGACCAAAGATGGAAGTCCGAGGCTTTTGATTGGCCAGGGAAGGAGATTGGATCTCATAATGGATGGCCGACCGGTATGGAGTTAACCGCAAGGTTTGCAAGTATATACTGAGTTGGTTGCCAAGATTGGAAGGTCAGAGCAAGCCAGAGGAAATAGCAGATTGCACCATTGATGTTGTGCTTTTATTTGTGTCACGCTTTTAGACTGAGGTAGATGGTACTGAGGAGAGGATATGTTGAAGTGGTGAAGACAATAATCCGTAAGTGCAAAGCGCGACAGTTGCCTGGGTATAAAGACGCGAGCTCCTGCAAGCATTCAGGTAAATTTTCCCATAGATTTTAAGTCGTTTAATTATCACTGTATACCCTTATACATTACTTAATTCATTACCCAATAGATTTTTATAAATTTTGTAAGAATGTTGTCATTGTTTTCCCGCCGTTGCAAAAACTGTATTTGCCGCAACAAGCAATGTATTCCCAGTACTGCCGTCCGAGGTCTCCAAGGCAAATGCGAGCAATGTTGCTTTCGCAAGGTGGCGTGTAACTTCCCTATAAATGTTGAGTTGACTGTCAAGGGTCCTTTGGAATCATTGAGGGAGATGCGAAGTTGTAGGTCCGCACCGAGGGTTAATTACAAGATACCACCATTGCCAGAGATCAAATACTTGGGGACTCGAGTTCCTGGTGAGTACTAATTGGGACTAACTAATGAACTTGAAATAGTAACTAATTGTTTGCTTGTTTGCTAGTGTTGCCTTGTTTTCAAAGATATACTACCAACACACCACCACCACCACCACCACCTTACTGGGGACCACCAACTGAAAACCCGGGGACCCAGATGAATGCCAAGGTGCGAGGCAAGGTATCCGGTGCAGAACCGGTAGGATTTATAACCGAGGAAGCGAGGGAGGGAGAAGAAAACGCAGCGGAAAGAGAAGCGGAAAGAGAAGCGGGAAATGGAGAGAACAAAGAGGAAGCGGGTGAATTAGAAGAAGGAAATGAAGGAGATGGAAGGGAGGAATTGGCTGGGACGGAAGGGATGGAGGGCCGAGGCAAAGCGGATCCGGTGCAAATCATATTGCCAGTCAAAACAGATGCAAGGTGCCTGACGGACAATATTGGAGAAGGCACGTTGGGTGGCCAAAGGAAGAGAGCGTATGAAGAGCTCTTGGAGGAAGGTGGGTGGAATGCTTGGCCAAAGCGAGCTTGGGTTGCGAGGTGCGAGGAGATTTTCAAGAGGCACATTGTAACGGAGGTGCTGGTACTTCAAAGAATGTCCGCCTTGATCAATGATGAAGACCTTGATACCTTTTGGTCCATGGTTGCGGAATTGACGGCAAATTGGGAGGATGCGGAAAAAGAAATAAAAGAAACTTTGTAATTTTAATATATATATATTTTTTTTATTAAAAATGGAAATTTTATTATTATATATATATATATATATATTTTTAATAATAAGTGGAAATGAAAAGAAAATGAGAAAAGAATAACACAGTGAGATGGAGGAATTAACTGATGAAATGATGGTGAAATAAAATGAGTTGAGTAAGATAAATGTGGAATGAAGTGAAATGGGATTGGATGGGATGAAATTTGGAGTGGAATGGAATGGGATTGGATGGGATGAAATGTGGAGTGGAATGGAATGGAATTGGATGGGATGAAATTTGGAGTGGAATGGAATGGAATTGGATGGGATTGGATGGGGAAGAATCATGATTGCCAAGGTTTGCAAGGGTAGTTTGCATGGAATTCTTGAATCAGATTGGGTGAATTGCAAAGGTGATGGGCTGGTTCCCACAAGCTGCGATCTTTGTTGGACTGGAAGCCAGACCATTCAACGAGGTATTGAAGTTTTCCTTTGCGTAACCTGGAATCCAGAATACGGCTTACTTCCCACTCTTGATGATTGAGGACAGTGACCGGTTCAGGAGGGGGATGAGTATTGCCTGGGTATAGGACTCAAGCTGGCTCTAGGAGAGACACATGAAAGACCGGGTGGATACCTTGCCATTTCACAGGTAAAGTAAGTTTAAAGGCGTTAGGGGAGATGACTGATTCTACTTTAAAGGGGCCAAGCTTTCTTTCAGAGAGTTTGCAAGTTGGGAGAGTGCTGCAAATGTTGCAAGCATTGAGCCATACTTGATCTCCTACTGCAAAGGTTGGAGCCAAAGTGCAAGATTGGTCTGCTTGCTCTTTATAGCGCTGGTTTGCTTCTTTGAGGTTGGTTCAAAGTTGCAATTGAAGGGATTGAATTTTTTCAAGGTAATTGGTAGCAGGTTGAGAAGGTGCTACGTGAAGGGAAGAGAAAGTTGGGTTTCTACCATAAAGAGTTTGGAAGGGCAACTGTTTGGTGGAGGAATGAGTGGAGTTGTTGTAGGCGAATTTGGCTAGTGGGAGCCATTGCAACCAGTTGTCTTGTTGATAGGCGACATACATTTGAAGATATTGTTTGAGGATCTGATTAACTCGCTTGGTTTGCCCATCCGTTTCTGGGTGGTAAGCCATTGATAAATTGCGAGTGATCTTCAAATGTTGGCATAGCAAGGTCCAGAAGCTTGAGACAAAAAGAGATCCACGATCACTAACTATATTATCAGGGAGGCCATGTTTCAAAAATACATATTCTATGAACAAGTTAGCCAAGTCTTCTGAAGAGACCGTCACATTACTGCGTAAAAATAAAGCCATCTTTGAGAAGTGATCTACTATTACTAGAATAGCATCATATCCACTAGAAAAAGGTAATTGAGAGATGAAATCCATAGACAGCAAGTGCCAAGGACAAGGCGGAATTGGAAGTGGCTGGAGCAGCCCATACTTCCGGTGTTTTGAGGACTTGTTACGATTGCAATCATAGCACGCGCTAACATAGTCTTTTACTTCTTTGGTCATACCAGGCCAGTAGAAGTCTCGTGCAATCAATTGGTAGGTTTTATCCTGCCCCTAATGACCAGCAAGCGGAGAATCATGACGTGACTCGAAGATATCTAACTTAATGCAAGAATTATCTGGTACTACTATACAATTATCATAAACTAAAAAGTCATTATCATCTATACTGTAACTACTATCTAATAAGTTTGCACTTTTTCAAAGTTTGATGCACTTGGGGTTGTTGCGTTGAGCTTGTTGGAGTTTGGAAGCCAAATCTTGTAAGCAAGCAATGATCAAACTGAGTTGGGCAGATTGGGTTGAGAAGAGTGTCCTAACGTTTTCAGGGTTGTTTTCGGCAAAGGTGCTCCCCCCCCTGGGTAAACGTCATCCCGACGTGATAAGGCATCAGTAACTACCTCTTGTTTTCCAGGACGGTACATGATTGTAAAGTGGAACTCGGAGAGGTATTTGGCCCAACGTGCCTGTCTACGTGTAAGGACTTTTGAGCTCATGAAATACTTCAAAGAATTATGATCAGTTAAAACCTCAAAGGATTCCCTAAGACTCAAAAGGTATGAACACCATTTCTTCAAGCAATAAAAAATTGCAAGAAGTTGCTTGTCATGAATCTCATAATTAAGCGCTGCAGAGAGAAATTTGCAAGACTCAAAAGCTACGGGGTGAAAGAGAGAAGTGGAAGAAGAAAACTGCAAGATGACTCCTGCAATTGCATAGTTGCTTGCATCTGTTTTGACAATAGTGCAAGCCAGCTTTTTGAAGTGAGTGAGTATCGGAGCAGTGGTGAACGCTTTCTTCAGAGCTTCAAACTCCGAAGCAGCTTGTTTTGTGAAGATAAAAGGAGTGCCTTTTTGAAGAAGGTTAGTAAGATTCACGGTTTTTTTGGCGTAACACGCAATAAAAATTCTATAGAAATTACTGAAACCAAGGAAAACTTGAAGAGATTTAACCAAAGAAGGTGGGGGCCAGTCCAATATGCGTTTGCTTTTGGCTGGGTCCATCAATAGTCCTTGCTGCAAGACTACGACACCTAGAAAATGAAGAGAAGAGGAATGGAACTCGCACTTAGAGGCTTTTGCAAACAGGTCATTCTTGAAAAGTTGCTGTAGCACCTCTTGCACATGTGCAATGTGATCTTCAAGGTTTCTCAAGTAGACTAGTATATCATCAAGATATACCACGAGGTATTTACCTACAAGATTGGAGAAAATGTTGTTGACAAAATGTTGAAAAGTGGAAGGAGCCTTGCAGAGGCCAAAAGGCATGACGGTATACTCATAACTGCCAAACCGGGTTTTCATGGCAGTCAAATACTCATGACCTTCCTTAATGCAAATTAGGTTATAGGCACCTCAAAGATCTAACTTTGAGAAATGAGTAGCTCCATGGAAGAGGGTAAGAAGATGTGACATATGCGGTACTGGATAGGAATTCTTCTGGGTTACCTGGTTCAGTTTCCTGTGGTCAACACAAAGGCAAAGTCCGCCGTCCTTTCTTGGTACAAATAGGACAGGGGAACCGGTGTTCGAATTGCTTGGTCAAAGAAATCCTTTTGCTACATTTTCCGCAATGTTGTCTTGAAGCGCAATTGATTCTTGCGTTGAGAGAGAGTAAACTGGTCCTGGTGCCAGAGGTGGGCCAGTAAGTTCAATCTTGTGATTGTAAGGACGGGATGGAGGCAGTTTATCTGCTTTTGCAGCTGAAAAGACGTCAGCAAAGTCATGATAAACCAAAGGTAAAGACTCTCAAATGATTTCTAAATCTTCAATCTTGTCATCTTCGAGCACCGGGTTTGAGGTGCTCGCATGGTGCAAGAGGATTAGGGAGCTCAAAATACACCTTTTGCTTGGTGTCTTTTTCTCTTCAAAGGAACAGGAAAGAGGTAAGCTGGATAGGTAAGCAATAACTCCTAAATCTGAAGAGGGAATTTGAGAATGAAGGTCAGGATATTGCAAATCTCCTGGCGGAAAAGTGTCATCCAACTCAATGACAGTGTCAGGTAGGCTGTTTAATTCCTGATTGACGGAAAGGTTAGCTTTCTGGGGGTGCGAGGTTCAAAGGTTAATTACTCCTTCTTGCCAATTCACATCCGGATTCCAGTAAACTAGGAAATCATGGCCTAGAATGGTATCATCCATTCCGGGTATAGCCAAGACAAATAAATCCCATTCAAAGCTGGGGAAATTGGAAAATGCAAAGGTCCATTTTGCCTTTTGGGAAACCCAATAAGACGGTTCAGTTGCACTACTTACTAGACAGATGGGAAATTTATCTATCTTGGAACGCATAAGATTTTTGGAAGTGGCAAAAGATTCACTGATGAAGGAAACATTAGCGCCAGAATCAAGTAATACTTGATAATGAGTTTTTTCGGAATGAAATAGGATAAATCTCAAACTTGGAGCACCTAATGACTTGCAAGTGAAAAGATTTACTTGCAGTGATTTAGATAATGTGTAGTTTTCCTTGCAAGTATCAGAAAAACTACAAGCTAATTTTTTGACTGCTTAGCCGCTTCACGCGCTAACCGCTTTGCACAGATGTTGACATCATGTTTACCTCCACAATACATACACAGCCCGTTCCTTTCCCTTTGCAGCCGTTCCTCACTTTGAAGCATCCTGGTTTCCTTGTCCAAGAACTTCGGAGTTTCGGTGACGGCTTTCCCTTTTGAGTTGGAGTTCGAAGTCAGGGTTGGTTTGGATGGTTTTGGGTTCCTCGTGTTTTGCTTTGAGGAGTTGTCCACCTTCAGAGCCAAGGTGGATGGTCCATGGTTGTTTTGCCAAGAGCAATTCTTGTAATGATAGCCATTATCAAGCTCAATCACTCAATTGATTAGCTGCTGAAGCAAGGTTGTCTTATGACCCCCAACTGCAAGCTGTTCAATTAAGTGTGCCGGTAAACCCTTTTGGAAATTGAATAGAAGAGCGGCCTCGTTCCACTTGATGCAAGACTGCAAGGTTCGAAAATGAGAAATATAAACGGAAGCTCTACTATTCTCCTTCATAACTAAACTATTAAGTTTGTATTTGGCGTTTCAAACTTCATTGGGATTGCCAAACAGGGTGAACAATTGTTGCTCAAACTTGTCCCAGTTGTTGAGAATACAAGTGGGACTGTTTTTGGACAAAAGTTTGAGGTACGGTTCGAACCACTGCAAGGCTCTACCTCCTAAGAAGGATGAAGCATACATAACTTTATGTCCATTGGAAGGGAAATTGTTGGAGTTGTTTGAAAAGATGATTTTACAAGACTATAGGTAGGATCTAAGCTTATGAGGGTGTTCTCCTGTAAAGTGATCAGGTTGTTTCATGCCCGGAGTGCGAAAACTAGGAGTGCTTGGGCTAGATTGCTTGGCACCATGAGTGAGGGCCTGGATCAATGTTGAAAGCAGGGTCGGAGCATCGGGCTTGAGAGCAGTAGTGCGAACCCCTGGTCTACCACAAGTCAAGGTTTCATTGGAAGAATGGTTGGAGTCCGCAAATTCCGCGAGAGGGTCCATCGGAGCATCCCGTGGAGGAGCCCAAGGATCATCGAGAGGTTCCACAGATGGCAATTTGGAAGGAGGAACTGGATCTAAGGGTTGTTGGGCCCAAGGAGTGCTGGTTCTCCCTACCCAATGGATCTCATCATTGTAAGGGGCAAGGGAAGCGTTCCCGGTTGAGCAAGTACGTGACATCAAAAAAGAAGAAGTCTACTATAGGTTGGCAGGCTACAATAGATGAGTTGAGTTAGTTAATTTACTGTCACACAACCACCCCACGTACTATAGGGCAATTCTTAGATGATCGTGAGCGCAAAGGAATACCAAGTGCAAGGGCAAGTGCAAATAGCAAGACCCAGTTGCAAAGTGCAAACTTGGTTATGCCACTCAACAAACGGCAAGATGAATGGAAGGTGTTCCAAAGAAGGAAACTCAACCTGAGTCCAATGTGATAACTAGGTTGCAGCAAAATGCGAGAACGTATGAAATTAACTAACTGAGGAGACAATCATCAGGCAAGGGGATAGCCCTTATAAGGTAATCCAAAGTGACTAGATACAACCTGGTGATGATCTAACTACAGGTGAAGCGGTGAGGCAATGAATGACAGGAACAGAATAGGAAATGAAGCAGTGGTATAGATCCAAGGTCTTAGCGTAAGTGCGAGACAATAGAATCTGAGCGTACAATTGTATGAAAAATTGGGATAGGAGCGAGTGACGTTGAAGGTAATGCAAATGAGAGCTAATAGTGTATGCAGGGTAGGGACTAGTCCAATTGCAAACTATACAGTAGTGATGGCTTAGTTAGACGTAGATGCGGACTAACAAACAATGCATGACCAAAGATGGAAGTCCAAGGCTGTTGATTGGCCAGGGAAGGAGATTGGATTTCATAATGGATTGCCGACCGGTATGGAGTTAACGGCAAGGTTCGCAACTATATACTGAGTTGGTTTCCAAGATTGGAAGGTCAGTGCAAGCCAGAGGAAATAGCGGATTGCACCATTGATGTTGTGCTTTTATTTGTGTCACGCTTTTAGACTGAGGTAGATGGTACTGAGGAGAGGATATGTTGAAGTGGTGAAGACAATAATCCGTAAGTGAGAAGCGTGACACTTGCATTCTATCTTGCACTTATCCTCTCCCATTTGTGCTCACAATTATCTCAAGATTTCCCTATAGTACGTGGTGTGTTTGTGTGACAATACCAATGGCAAAGGCCAATCTTGATGGTCCTTATTCATGGGTGTATTGTTGTACCAGATTTGAGATTCAAGCTGTGAGGAGGAAATTTTAAAAGATTTTGTGTTGGAAAAAAAAATTGGAGACCAGAACCAAATGTGAAATGAATCAATTGGTATTATGTGAAAAAGAAATCAAGAATAGCATAATACTTTTTATTTTGATTTTAATGGCTTCAGGTATAACTTCTATTTGATGGGTTGATGATCTAGTTGAAAGAAGCACCTTGATCTACCTTTGGTAGAACTGGATTTTGGTGAGCTGATTACTGAAGAGGTGAGTGGAGGAACTGTGAGACAATTTGAGATGAAGCAATATTTTTTTTCTGGGCTTTGTCATAATGAAAATTGTAGTGGAAGAAACTGGAAATTGAATAGTTTGTGAACCAAAAGTCACTCCAATGTCTGGGAATAAATTATTATGTAAATTATTTGTCTTTTATTTGTTTAATGACCACTTCCACACTTTTTTGTCTTTTAAAAAATTATAGTTAACTGAAATCTGTAAT
>CM062620.1:18013385-18015885 GCA_025617555.3 Puccinia polysora | reverse complement strand
ATGGGATCATCCCAACACAATTTGAACTGACTTACCAATAAAATCTCATTCAATACACTCAACATGATGCTGTTAACTCAAAAAACTCATCATAATGATGTTCAAAATGCAATAACTCTACATATCAAAAGACTCACAAGATCAGCATCAGAACCCAAATCCAAATGATGAAATCAAAATGAGTTCTATAAATTAGAATACAACTCAAGTTGATCTTTGAGGTGATCAAACCAAAAAGAGGCTCTTTTGGAAATCATGGAATGTGGTTTGGAAAATATGGGCGGGATTGGAATCACATCTCCCTTAACTATAAGCTGGAACCAATGGTTATTATTAAAAAATGCAATGAGTATTGGTTCTGATGCTTCTTTTACCCCCCTTCTTCATAGGAGCATAAGTAAAACATGAATCCAATCAAATGGAAAATATTGGTCTTCCATAATTATCTGCTATTATTTGACCCATATCTAACCTCAAAAGCAATTTGGAAGAGGGAATCTTTTCATTGATTTCATTAAAATCAAGTATTTTTTCTATCTTTTCAACATCTTTACTGCCACCAAGGATGTTAGAATACCATTTCCTATGTTTCCTAAATGTCTCAATGATTTGTTTTTGTACTTGAAAAAATCCATTCTCATCATACCCAAGTGATTTAGCAATGACTCTAAATCCACAATTTACATCACCAACTAGATCCAAAACCTCCCTCAAGAGCTTATGTAAGTTCTCAGGTATTTATTTGATTGAGGTAATTCACTTCCTACAATAAAAAATTATCTAGCCAAAATCCTAATCTTGTTGAAGAAATTGATACTCACCAAAGATGAGCTCCTGTTTGAATCCTCCAATTCTTCTTCTTCCTCCTTCAAAAATGATTCTGATTCCAACGGAAAGGACCCTAATGAACTTTCAGTCTCTTCCACTGAACTATTAAATTCAGATGAAGAGCCTTCCTTGCACTACATAAATCATTTTCCCATCAGTTCATTAAATCAAACAAATGAAAATTTCTCAAAATCAAAGAATTACTATCTTTGTTCTTTTTGGTTCCCTTTAAACCCTTTTTTCCCTCTTAATTAATTTTTCAACATGTTCAAATTTTGAAATTTCATGATGGGTTGCTTTCAATTTGGGTTGACCACAGCTTGAATTTAAGAAATTTGGCTCAAGCCTTGGCTTGGAAATCAAAGCGGCTGTATCCTTGAGCATTGACCTTAGAATCTCTAAACTGACTTATTTAGGTTGTTTCCTATACATCAAATCCCACTTGTTAAAAATTTGAGATTCTGCATAAAGCCCGGGATCTTTTTAAAACTTTCAAAAACCAAAACAATAATCAATATTTCAATCAAATAATTAATCTGTCAATCCAATAATTGGTACTCTTCAAAAAACACCACTTACCTCATTGGAAGGGTCATAGTCTAACTACCCCTGAGGATGAAAATCCTCAGGCACAACAGATCTTCTTGATGCTATCATTTCACCTAAAATGTGGGGAAAAGGCAAGCCCAATTTTTTTGAATATGACTTTAACCACACCTTGCCATTGTGGTTCTGCTTTAACTTCCCAAATTGTTCCCCAATGAGTTTAATTGCCCCAATTGACAATTTGTCACCCAAATTTAATAGTTCTGTTGGAATACCTGTTCCCAACTTTATTCAAGATTTTTTAAGTGCTGCATGGACTGATTAGATCCGGCTTTCAATAGTAACTTCAAGGTGTTTCCACACATCCAAAATGTTCCCCAAAGGTCCCACAAGTAATTTTTTGAAAGTAGCATGGGCCCCTTCTACCCAAGAATTTCTTTTATTCCAAAGTCTTGGTTGACACAAGTTCACACTGTTAAAATTATCTCCTTGATAGGGAAAATATTCTTTTCCATATACTTGAGAACATCCTCACAATCCTTCAAGAAAGACTGTATAAAAGCTTCAAAGTAAGCTAACCCACATGAGATCAATAGAAGAATCAATAAATTGGAATAATCTGAGTTCTGCATCATTGACTTCTGCCTCCCCCTTGGTTTTAGAGGCCCCATACCATTCCCAAAGAGTCATAAAAATTTTCCATCCTTCATTGTCATTACTGAAGTTCACTTTACAGTTTGCTTGAATGTTTTTAGACAAGTACCAGGAGCACAACTGTCTGGATGACTCAGGGAACCTGTGTTTAATAGCAAAAATAAGAGCTTTTTCATGGTCTTTCACAAACAGTTTTGGAAGCCTCTGGGGATCATAAGCCAACTCCTTTAATGCACTCAATGCCCAACTGTAGAACTTTGTTGGCAGTCATTCCTACAACATGCAATAGAGGGATGTTGTAAGTATTTTTTTTATAAGTACAATCCAACAAAGCAATATAATGGAATCTTTTTCAAAGTTTTATAGACTCAGGATGAGCAAAAAAAAAGGCCTCAAAGTGACCCTCTCCACCAAATTTGACCTGGAAACCCACTGGGATTTCTGAATAATTTCCAATAGAACATCCATAACA